>PISX010024315.1:0-28135 GCA_004024625.1 Mellivora capensis
CTCACTCCTCGGCTCTGTCTCTGTAGCCGGCTTCCCGCTCCGATACCTGCGAGCTCTGCGACACTCAGACACCCCCGATCCTTCTGTGACCCTGCGGGACCTGGGGCCACGCTGACCCCGCGTGGGCTTCACCCCGGTTTAGCCTCTGGAGCGATGTCCCTCCGTGGAGCAGACTTTTAAAAGTCCCGATTTAGTGCTCGCTGCTCCGCCGCTTGCCGGGAGCCGGCCCCTCCCCCATGGTCTATCCTCCTGTCGCTTTCGATTCACTTCTCCGCCGGTCCTACCTTCTAGAACGTGGCCAATTTTCTGTTTCCAGAATTGCTGTTCTTCCTCTCTTTGATCTCCCGTTGGATTTGTAGGTGTTCGCAATGTTTTGATAAGCTATCTAGCTGATCTCCTGCTCCCTGATGTCGTCTCAGCTGCTACTTCTCCGCCATCTTGACTCCTCTCCTTTTCTCCTAATTTTTGTGATCTCTCTTAAGTTTTCAATTATTTCTTCTGTATTCCAAGTATGAACTATTTTATTGTCTATTTCATAATCCTCATCTTCTAAACATCTTTCTGGAGTTTGTTTTGGTTTGTCTTTTTTTTTTTTTTAGTATTTTAAAACAGTATTTAAATGTAGACATTCTTTGTGTGTGTGTATCTTTATGTACAAGTATGTGGCTTTCTAGTTCATTAATCTCAGATTTTTTTCCTTCATTAATTCCTTGTTTAATTTCCTTGTGGTTTTTATTTAACTGATTTTTTTTCCCCATGAGTATTCTTTTTGATATTATTTTCTTCTTTAGAATCGAAGACTTTTGTGGGCCTAAATTTTTCACCGACAATAGATTTTGCTCTGCTCTATTAGTATTGTCATGAGTTATGATGATTTCCTTGGCTTTCAGATCATTTAAACTTTTTATTTTTTAAGATTTTATTTATTTGAGGGAGAGAGATCATGATCGAGAGAGTGAGAGAGAGAGCATGAGCAGGAAAGAGGGGCAAAGGGAGAAGCAGACTCCCCTCTGAGCAGGGAGTAAAACAAGACGCTCAATCCCAGGACTCCAGGATCATGACTTGAACTGAAGATAGACGCTTAACTGACTAAGCCACCCAGGCTTCTTCATTAAAAAGACCCTTCTTTGTACCTCTATGGAAAATCAGTTATCTAAGAATGTGTCTGCCCTCTATTTTCTATCACCTTGATCTGTTTCTCTGTCCCTACACAAATACTACATTGTTTTGATTATTGTAACTTTGTAATAAGTCTTGAAATAAGGTAGGGTTAGTCATGTAACTTTGTGCTTCCCTCCACCCCCAGAAGTTATTTTGGCTATTTTAGATATTGTCCACTTCCATATGAATTTTAGAAAAAAGTTTTTAAATTTTTCCCATTAAAAAGCCCACTTTGACTTTGATTGGAATGGCATTGAATATATAGGTCTGTTAGGGTAGAATTAGTCTCTAAACAACTTTGAGTCTTTACAGCTCATGAAAATGGTATGTTACTCTATATAAGTCTTCTAGATTTCTTTCAGGAATATTTTGTAGTTTTCAGCCTATAAATCCTGCACATAACTTGTATGATTTACATATAAGTGCTTCACTTCTTTTGGTGCATTGTTTGTTTTTTAACAACTGAATTTTTTAGACAAAATTAGGTAAAATTAAGAGGAAGATACATCGCCATACCCTCACTCGTGTATAGCTTCACCCATTATGAATATGACCCATTGGATGGTATATTTGTTACAGTTGGTGAACCTACATTGACACATTTTATTCACCCAAAGACCATTGTTAACTTTAGTGTTAAGTCTTGGTATTTCACATTCTAAGAGTTTGGAAAAATGTATAATGACATGTATCAATGATTATGGTATTACACAGAGTATTTTCACTCTGAAAAATCCTTTGTGCTCTGCCTTCCTCTTCCTTAACTCCTATCAACTGCTCATCTACTATGCTCTCCATAGTTTGGCCTTTTCCAGAATGTTACATGGTTGGAATTATACAGTATGTAGGCTTTTCATATTGGGTTCCTTCACTTAGCAATACTCATTTAGGTTTCTTCCATATCTTTGCGTGACTTGATAGCTCATTTCTTTTTAGTATCGGATGATGCTGAATGATGTATCATTTACTGAAGGACACCTAAATAGCTTTCAAGCTTGGACAAATATGAATAAATCTGCTCTAAGCATCTATATGCAGGCTCTTTTAAGGCTCTTAGAAGGCTCTTTTAAGGCTTTTAAGGCTCTTAAAAACATTAGTTTTTAACTCCTTTGGGTTAATACCAAGGAGCACACTTGCTGGATCATATGATAGGAGTATGTTCAGTTTTGTAGGGAATTACCATACTGTCCTCCAAAGTGGCTGTACCATTTTGCATTCCCACCACCAGGGAACAGGAGTTCCTATTGTTCCACATCCTTGCCAGCATTTGGTGTGGCAAGTGGTCCAACTTTGGCCATTCTAGTATGTGTAGTGGTATGTTTTTGGTGTTTTAATTTGCATTTCCTTGATGACATACGATGTGGAACATCTTTTCACATGCTTATTTGCCATTTGCATATCTTCTTCAATGTGGTGTTATTAAGGTTTATGGCTCATTTTTTTTGTCAGAAATAAGATTTTATTCCATCATTTTGACTCATAATCCTTGTTCTTAACCACTATGCCAAAAGAAAAAAAACAAAGAATTCACAACCATATAAGAAAGAGTTACTATAATAAAAAATAAATAAATGACGGAAATGTGGGCAAAGTATGTAAACAGTTTACACTGGAAGAAATAACAAATGGCTAATGTCCATATGGTATTGCTATTGTATGGCCCATTTTTTATATTCTGTTGGTTGTTCTCTTATGGTTGAACTTGTAGAATTACTTGTGTATTTTAGATAAGAGTCCTTTATCAGATGTGTCTTTTAAAAATCATTTCTTCCAGTCTGTGGCTTATTTGCTAATTCTCTTGACATTGTCTTATCAGAGCAGAAGTTTTGAATGTTAATTAAGTCTAGCTTATCAATTATTTCTTTCATGGGTTGTGCCTTTGGTATCTTTTCTGTGATTTCGTTGCCATATTTTTTATATTTCATATTCCAACATTTCAGTGCTGATATGTAGGAACATGATTTGAGTTTCATATATTGGCTTTGTATCCTGAAAACATGCTAACATCATAAATTAGTCCTAGCAGCTTTTATATAGATTCTTTTGAATTTTCTACAAAGACTAATGTGTCATCTTTAGAAATGGGATTATATCTCTCTTTCCAATATTCATGCTTTTTATTACTTTTTATTGCATTATCTGGGACTTTGAGTACAGTGTTGAATAGGGGCAATAAAAGAAGACATTCTTACCTTGATCCCAATTTTGGTGGGAAAGTACAGTGTTTTGCCATTATGTATGATATTAATTTTAATTTTTTGTTCAATGTTGATTAAGTTGAGACTTTTTGTTCTATTTCTACTTTGCCAAATTTTTTTATTACAAACAGATGTTGAATTTTGTCAGACACTTTTCTACATCTATTGAGATACTCAGATAGCTTTTCTTCATATGTTAATATGGTAAATACTTAGTGATTTTTGAATGTTGATTCTAAATTTGATTTGATGCTCTTTGTTGAGAAATTCCTGTGTCTTTAAGTAGGTCTCTAATCAAAAGCATTTATTGTGTCTTGGTATTGAGGTAAAGTTGACTTCATTAATGATTTGGAAAAGTTTCTACTTCTTCTACTTTTTGTAGAAGTTTGTATTAATGTGGTATAAATTTTTCTTTCAGTGTTCCATCAAATTCAAAGTGAAAATATCTGGGTCTTGAGTTTTCTTTGTAAACTTAGCTAGTGGCTAGTGCTTCCCTCCTGTAGTCATTATTGTGGGTCCTCAGTACTTTCTGATCTTCCCTGGTGCCTTTGTGCAGAGAAATCCTGTTAGAGTGTTGGAATGCGCTTTGTCTACAGCCCAAAGGACTTCACAGACTCATGCTAGCTCATACTCAGTTTGGCGACATGTTTAAAAAGGAAGAAAGGAGGGAGAGAGGAGGGAAGGAAGGGAGAAAGAGAAGAAGAGAGAAAGCTCAGTCTTCTTACTTGCTTAGGTGTCATTCGGCAGCATCGGTTTTAGTTGGGTGACAGCCCATTTCTTCCTACAGGTGCCTGTCTCCCTCTAGATTTCAGGTTATTCATTCACTTCAGTTCAGTTTTCTGACAAATCCAAGGAAAGTATTTAAATTGCCATTTGTCAATTTTTCTCTCATTGTCATGGTGGGAGCTATGCTCTTTGCAGCTCTATACTGAAATTTTTTACAATTCTGAGCTGAAACTGGTAACCCCATACTATGAACTGCTGGTACTCTTTAATTAGAAGATCACCAGAACATCAGAATATTTTTTTGAATCACACATATAAAACTTCATTTGGCTCAGGTACCTATTAATACAGAATATTTCTTAGAGGCATTATTTTCATCATTAATTCATGTTTGCTAATTTCAATTTTTCAGAATTGCATAATGGTTAATCTCTGGGTACTTGTATGTACACTTGATGCTTAAATGTAGAAAAATCAAGAATTTATAGAAGAAACTAGAGAACTCAAATGAAGTAAAACACAATTTAACTTGAAATTAAATAGGATAAATTTTTATATTAGGAGCTTGAATACTTCAGTTATGTCACATAAATTGTTTTCCAACTCTATGTGGGGAAAAACTTCTTTTTAAGCTACTAAAAACTTGTTAAAAACCTGTTAAAAACTTGTTTTTAAGCTATTGATTATTACTCATAATAAGCTACTCTCACACATTTTTTTGTTTGATATTTGAAGGTGTGGAAACAGAGAAGTTATAGATCTTTTATCCAATGGCAGAGTTATTCATGATGTTCTTGTTCTGAATAGTGCCAAGAAATAGCATAATGCTATTAACATTTACATTACTTTGTAACCATAACTTTCTTTTATCTTAAAAAGAAAAAGCTAAAATAAAACTCAAAAAGTTTGTTTTTTAATCAGTTTGACCGGAGGTTTGAAACTGATTTTGGATAATTTTATTTGATACCTAAAAAATTAAGGAAACAATGACACAATTCAGAAAATTACAGTTAGGGTAATTAAAGTATTTATTTTAGATTGTCAAAGAATGTGTTAAAATTCTCATTCAGTTTTTCCTATCTTGTTTTGAAAGTTGATAAGAATACCTGTACTGATACATTAATCCCTGTAATGTAAAATAATTAATATTAAAGAACATAGTTTTGTTAAAGATTTTTATTTACTTACTTGAGAAAGAGAGAGTAAGAGAGAGAGAGAGCACAAGCAAGGAGGAGTGGCGGGGAGAGGGAAAAATGGGCTCCTCGCTGAGCAGGGAGCCGGACACCAGGCTTGATCCCAGGACCCTAGGATCATGACCTGAGCTAAAAGCAGGTACTTAACCAAGTGAGCCCCCCAGGCACCCTGTCATTTATGTTTAAACTATAAAAATTTATTTTCAAGCAGCAACAATAGGTAGAAGGAACTTTGTTTATCACAAAAAGTTTTAAAAAAAAAGGAAGCTGCATATGCAATACTGCTCTTCTGAATTTTTGTTGTTGTTGTTGTGGGAAATAAATAGTGGAAAAGTACCAGATGGTATTTTCAAGCTGAAATTTTCCAAAGTCTAATTTCAAGTCAAATTTTCTTGTATAGTTTTATATGGACTTGTTGTTGAGAAAGGATCTCTGAAAAATTTCTCCCCTAACCTCATAAAGTAATAAAAATGAGAACATGTTTGAACCCAGAGAAAATGCATACAAATCAACATAGTTCATAGTCTAAATCATTTTTCATTAATTTTTGTTGTTAAAAATGTGGTGACTTCTACAGCAAAGCCTTTAACAGCATTATTTTGTTTGGTTACCTATTTTTGTAGGAATTTGAAACAAATTAGCTGTTAGCTGAGTGGCCAAAGAGCACCTGGAAAAAATGTATTCAGCCTTAACTTTCTATTTTTTTTTCAAAATCGAGTGTAAAAGCCTGATAAGGCAAGTTATTAATTCATCCAGATAGAATTTAAAGCAAATTACAAACTCCATAGAATTTAGGGTTACCTCTACTTTAAACCTGTTAGCATATTCAGTGACACTTGGTTTAAATTTGTAGTTTAAAATTCACTTTTTTTGCAGGTATAGTGCCTTTCAAAATCCATAAAAGTAATTTTAAATGAAATATTCTTTTTTTTTAAGATTTTATTTACTTATTTATTTATTTGACAGAGACCACAAGTAGGCAGAGAGAGGGGGAAGCAGGCTCCCCGCTGAGCCCCAATGCGGGGCTCCATCCCAGGACCCTGAGATCATGACCTGAGATGAAAGCAGGGGCTTTAACCTGCTGAGCCACCCAGGTGCCCCTTAAATAAACTATTCTTGATTAGGACTATTCCAAATATGAACATACACTCTTTCTCTCTGATCTTAGAAGTTTATGAGAGCTTTAACCCACTGAGCCCCCCATTATGAGAGCTTTAAAAAAGAGAACCAAAGAGAATCTAGTGAACAGTGGTGTGGGATTGCTAATCCCATGTTGCCTTTTTTAGGGGATGAGTTAGTATCCTAATATTAATACAGACCCAGCAGGTGGGCTTTAATTCTTTTTTTTTTTCATTTCCTTGTGAAATATGCATTTAAGTTTACTTCCCCAGGATTGTAGGCATTTAACTCCAGTGTCCTTTTTATTTAGGTGATTTAAGGATTTCTCTGCTGTCATCAAAATTGTTCAGTGCCAGGAAGAACTGAATCTTCCTGAAGAAGCTTGGAATATTTTAATGTAAATCTTTTGATGGATGTGGAAAAATCAGTGCTAATTTCAGACTGTTAAAGTGATCATCGTCATGTATCATTTAGGATTTTTGTTCTAGGAAGCCGTTAAAGAAAATTCCAGCAAGAGAGTGTATCATTTTGAAGAAGAATTGCCTACTCTGGGACAATATTAGTCAAGATAAGAACCCATGTGAAATAAGTTGGAAATATATATATTACTTCCAGATTATACCTGGAAAGCCATGATAAGAAACTAGAAAATAATAGCAGTGGAGATAATGTGGGGTTCTTCAAATAATGGAAATAACATAGAATGACAGAAAATCTTGCCTCATAACCTGTGTTTTATTTTTGATTCGAATGCTGAGAGGGACACTTAAGCTTTGAAAACATCTTCTTCCTCTATCTTTGCGATGACCAGACATGTTTGTGCTTAGGTCAAACTAAGTGAGCTCTAGAACAAGAACAATGACAACAAAGAAAAAAAAAAAAACCTAAACATTAAAAAATATATATACCCCTGGGAAATCACAGCCATTTTTGAGACCAAAAATTAGCAAAATGTACATCCTTGGATTGTGTCCCAGTTAAGATGGAGCTCACTCACCTGTCCAAAGTCATGAATGTGAGATTTCTCTTATATCTGGTTCAGAATGGTATTTGGTTACAAGCTTGTACTTATTTGTGGCTGTACCTCAAGTTAGCTTAAGTAGGGGAAACAGTATTATACAAATACTTAGCTCAGCTCAAAATAGTCACTGAGAAGCTTCAGTTAGAAAGCCAGAGGAGCGTCCCTTGGTGGCTTAGTCGGTTAATCATCTGCCTTCCGCTCAGGTCATGATCCTGGGGTCCTGGGATTAAGCCCCGTATCAGGCTCCCTGCTCAGTAGGGAGTCTGCCTCGCCCTCTATCCTTCCCCCCTGCTTGTGATTTCTCTCTCTCTCTCACTCAAATAAATAAAATCTTTTATTTTTTTAAATATTTTATTTATCTATCTGAAAGACAGAGATCACAAGTAGGCAGAGAGGCAGGCAGAGAGAGAGGAGGGAAGCAGGCTCACCGCCGAGCAGAGAGCCCGACAGGGGCCCCCATCCCTGGACCCCGAGACCACGACCCGAGCCGAAGGCAGAGGCATTAACCCACTGAGCTATCCAGGTACCCCAAATAAATAAATAAAATCTCAAAAAAAAGAAAAAAACAGAGGAGTGAGAAAGAAGAGGTTCTAATTATGGGTAATTATATATTTTATCAGAGAGAGAACCAGAAACTTGCCTGCTCGTGCATGTGACATGCAGTCACAGTGTGGCACTTTTGTCTCCTTTGTTCTGAGATTGTTAAAGGTAAGTTCAGATAACATTATGAAGGATGGCGAACACAGTGCCAAGTAAGGACTTTTTAATGTTTCCATGAATCAACAAGGAAACGTTAATGGTTTTCAGCAGAGAAGTGATGTGAGGAAAGAGTGTATGTGAGAGGTCAGCCTGCTGTGGAGGGTGGATGTGGAGGGGTTTAAACACAAGAGGTTCAAGAAAAATGGGTTGACGTGCATCCAATGTTCTAAAGAAGTCCGGGAATAAGAAATGGCCTTTGAATCTGACTGTTGATCAGTCACTCACCTGTGGAAAGATAATTTCAGTATGGTGATGTGGTTGGGAATAAGGACATGAAAGGCTGAAGTTTGTCTTATATGCTGTATACACACACACACATAATACAAACATAGGTACACATACACACACATGCACACACACATGCACACATGTTTACACACACATGCCTGTATACACACCTACACAAAACACACAAACCCATGCATGTATATATACATACACACACATGATACACCCATACCCACATACACACATACCTGCACACATACATATGCACACATACATATACATATACACATATGTACCTATGTATTCACACAGCTGACCCTTGAGCAACATGTTTGAACTGTATGGGTCCATTCCTACATGGACTTTTTAAAATAAATACAGTGCAGTATGTAAAGGTTTTTCCTCTTATAATTTTCTTAATAATCCCCTTTTCTAGCTTACTTTATTGTTAGAATCCAATATACTATACATGTAACCTACAAACTATGTGTTAATTGACTTTATGTTATCAGTAAGGCTTCTAGTCAACTGTAGGATGGTAATAGTTAAGTTTTGGGGGGAGTCAAAAGTTATAGGTGGATTTTTAATGAGGGGGGATTGGCACCCCTAACCTCTGCATTGTTCAAGGATCAACTATGTGTATTATATACTAATTATACATGTTAATATAGACATATTAAAAATAGAAATACTTTTTAAAAATTCAGCCTGGTCAGACTTCAGCCTACCAAGATGATGACGACAATGAAGATGTAAGAGTCGCTTACGCAGACCTACTATGTGGCAGTTACTGAGCAGAGTGCATTCACGCACAATGAGTTCATGTAATGCTCCCAAGTAGGAACTATTAGTATTGCCATTTCAGTAAAAAAGTTATTTAGTTACTTTTTTTAAAAAAAGATTTTATTTATTTATTTGACAGAGATCACAAGCGGGCAGAGAGGCAGGCAGAGAGAGGAGGAAGCAGGCTCCCTGCTGAGCAGAGAGCCCGATGTGGGGCTCGATCCCAGGACTCTGAGATGATGACCCAAGCTGAAGTCAGAGGCTTAATCCACTGAGCCACCCAGGCGCCCTAACAGTTAT
Source organism: Mellivora capensis (assembly GCA_004024625.1). Classification (NCBI taxonomy): domain Eukaryota; kingdom Metazoa; phylum Chordata; class Mammalia; order Carnivora; family Mustelidae; genus Mellivora; species Mellivora capensis. Next base: position 9,489 of record PISX010024315.1, read on the forward strand.
TTAGTTACTTAATCGTATGCACTCTGACATGAAGTTTAGGTTTATTTTTGTTTTATTCTGGTTTTGGTTGTGGTTTGTTTTTTTTCAAATTTTGGTTTAAGTTCCTGTCAGTTAACACATAACATGATGCTAGTTTAAGGTGGGGTTTATCTTTATTAACAAGAATATTTTTAGAAGTGACCTTATATTTTAGTGGCCTGACATAAGTCACACTCAAGCAAAAGACAGGAGTTTTCTCCCTCAGCAGGAAGACTGTATCTTTAATCTTATTACTAACTCCGTCTGGCTGGTGATAAAAAGATTGAAGGTGACATTAAAATATATGAGTCAAAATTTTCTGCTTCAGTAATCAGATGCCCTGAGCTAGAAAAGAGGGTGCAACTACTTTAGATGGAAATGCTGTAGGAAATTGAGAAACAAAAGAATAGAATGGAGTAGAGAGTATATCTGGAGGAACACCACAGGGTGGAAATCCCGAGTCTGCCATTCCCTAGTGGGGTTAGTATGGCAGATTTCCATATTCCTTTAACTTTGCTTTTTCTCATCTGGCAAGTAAAGATGTTGGCTTGTCTCTAAGACCTCACAGGTGATACAAGCAGAAAACTGCACTTGTCTTCAGTAAGTATTAGCTCCTCAGTTTGTATCATTGTCTTTCTTTTAAAACAGGAAGACAAAAAAATAGATGAATTCAGTCTTCATGATAATGAAATATTGAGGGCTATCTTTGTCTCTATTATGCCAAATCCTTGTGTCCTAATACAGTTTACAATCTAAGCATGTGTCTTCTTAGAAGTAGGAGAGCTTAATGCTAATTGTTAATACCAGGAATTAATGAGCCCATTTCAGGTAAAATCAGTTAAATTTCATTTGTTCACATTTCATTACAATTAAAGAATATTTTGGATAGGCACAGTTTGCCATGGGTGAAAACTGGTACCACTAACTTTTTTTTTTTTTTTGCTATATAGTACAAGAGAAATTATAGTGTTTAGACACTAGGGCTTAATTTATTGGTTACCATGATTTTATTAATCATAAAAACTCCTTTGACATGAATATTCTCAAAATGTAAGGTCATGATATTTCTCATTTAAAATTAAATAATGAAGTTATAATTGTGGAATGATACCAGATAAATTGAGATTCTATGTCTTGGGAGTTGACCATGTCTAATGTGCTATAAATATAAGCCTCTCACAGTTTTGATTTTGAGAACATTCATGAATCATAGGCATAGGATGAAAATGGTATTTCTAGTTTCTGGATTTGAGTAGGAAAAAAGGAACTTGTAGAAAGTTGTGTTTTCATCTTCATAATCATTCTGTGATGCTTTGATGGTTTCATTAGAGTAAAAATTTATCACTAATCTAAGATTTACTAGTTAAAGGGAAGGGGTGATTTCAAATGAACTTAGAATGGAAAACTATATTTCATCTACTTTGTTAGTAAGTTCATTGTTAACTTCATCAACCTGTTGATCTAGTAATGTTTTATATGGTGGTTATTTGTAGTTACACACTGAGGTAAGTAACTCTTTTTAGAATCAAATTTGGTGCAAAAATAATGAAAATGGTTTCTATTTATTATGAAATGTGCTCAGCCAATTTTTCTATCTTCTCAAATTATATTTTATATAAATATGGCTTTTGTAATAAGTGAAAATAATAAGAGGAAATATTTATCAAGGCTTACTCTTGCTGGGCTCTATGTTCCTTGCCTCATGTGCAATAGCTCTTTGATTTTATTATCAACTTTTATCTACTATCATTTGAAGGAATTAAAATGTTACTTTTTTCTGTTATAGAGCATGAGAAATGGCAGAGAAAAGTGGTAACTTTGTTTTTACTTAGTCAAAAATACATTTTTTAAAGATTTTATGTATTTATTTGACAGAGAGAGATCATAAGTTGGCAGAGAGGCAGGCAGAGACAGAGGGGGAAGTAGGCTCCCTGATGAGCAGAGAGCCTGATGTAGGGCTAGATTCCAGGACCCTGAGATCATGACCTGGGCTAAAGGCAGAAGCTTAACCCACTGAGCCACCCAAGCACCCCCCAAAAATAAATTGTTCTATAGTGTTACAGCTTTATCATATTTTAAATATTTTAAATTTTGAGCATATTTCTTTTCACACATTTTTGTTAGTATAAGTAGATTGCAGTGATTGAAGAATTGTCCATTGATTTTCTTAAGTATTTCTTAAAATTTCCTTTAAAACATACATTATAATTCATAGCTCTCCAGCAATTTTAGAGCTGCTTCAAAGTCTTAATAAAACACTTATCTCAGGAAGGATTTGTATCCAAAATACACTCTCAACTCTTAACAGTAAGAAAACAAAAGGTCCAAATGGCCTACATGCTGTATGATTGCAATTATAGAATATTTTGGAAAGCATAAAGACATTATAAAAACAGAAGTGATTGCCAGAGACTCAGATGAGGGGATTGAGGTTAACTAAGTGAAACAAAGTTTTGTTGTTTTGTTGTTTTTTTTTAAGATAAAATATTCAGTGTGATATTGTAATGGTCAACACATGACATTATGCATTTGTCAGAACTCTTAGGACTTTAAAGCACAAAGAGTAAATATTAATATATATACATTTATTTAGAAGATTGAGGGGATTCCATAAAAGAATGCAGATTATGACAAGAGACTTTAACTGTATTACAAATGTGTGGAACAAGATCTCTTAAGGGGAAAGGTATAAAAGGTGCTGACCAAGTAACTTGGGATATGAGTGGAGGGTCTAAGACTAAAGTCAAGAGGAACTACATATATGCAACAAACTCTAGTTAATGAAGTTGTTTCCTATCAAGGTATTAGTTAATTCTGAGGCTACTATACATGTGTAATAGAAATGAACAATGAAGTAAGTGAATGGTGGATGTTAGGAGCCATATTTTTAACTGTTGTAATGGATTTACATATTGGCAAGGGGCAGAGGTTTGAAAGGTGGCAATGGATTGGAGTTGGAGAGACATCAATAAGACCTCATAATAAACTTAATATATATACAGATGGTTACCTCTCAAAATAATCATAAAAAGTTGTGTATGCATGGGTTGGAACACACACACCCTTTTGTGTGTGTGCTGTCAGCTGGGATAGTCTGAAAGTAATGACCCTTCAGTAGCAATGAGCATTACTTAGTGCCCTTAACTTGATTTCTAAAAAAAGGAACCAAAGATCTTTGCACAATGGCTGATTTTAACACTGAACAGGGACTATACAAGATTATTTTGGAGCATCTAATAAGTGCCAGAAAGTAAGGAAGTAAAACACATACACCTACACACAAACACCACATTGATACAAATCTGTCAAAGGTACTCAAGAACCAGCTGAAAGAAATCCAATCGCCAAAGGTAGAACAATTGGGATCATAAAATAAATTATTATTGGATTATAGCCCAAGGTATCAAATAAACTTCCATGAGTCCTTACTGATATAATGGAATATTTGAATATATTTGAATAAGCAATAAATGGAGGAAAATCTCCCATGCAGATAATTCTAAATAATTTTGTGTAAATATTATGCCATCGGGAGAGGAGCATAACTTACTACTTGTGAACTGTGAGTGATGCACACGGCTTCCTTTCAAAGTGTATAGTGTGAAAAGGTGGATAAACAAGAGTGATGTTATAATGGGGATATCTGACCAAACACCTTCATCCAGCTTTTCAAGTTGGAAAACATCAATAGTGATAAATCATGTCGATAGTATATAAAACTCAGGTTACTATGATGGGATGAAAAAGGCAGTTCACCTCTATGGTCTTCTTCCTCAAAACCCATAACAGCAGCCTAGCCATGTGAAAAATAACCAGACAAATGCCAATAGTGGAGAATCCTACAGAATAGCTAGCCATTATTTCTCAAAAACAGTTAAGGTAAAGGGACACCTGCAAGTCTCAGTGGGTTAAAGCCTCTGCCTTCAGCTTGGGTCCTGATCTCGGGATCCTGGGATCGAGCCCTGAATTGGGCTCTCTCCTCCGCAGGGAGTCTGCTTCCTCCTCTCTCTCTCTGCCTACCTCTGCCTACTTGTGATCTCTGTCAAATAAATAAGTAAAATCTTAAAAAAAAAAAAGTTAAGGTTAAGAAAAAAGTCTGTGAAACTATCACAGCCAAGAACAGCCTTAATATGGTAACTAAAAGTAATGTGGGATCCAGGAACAGAAAAGGGACATTATGTAAAACTATGAAAACTGAATCAAGTATGGCCTCTGAGTCAAACAGAGCTTCTGTAACAAAGTATCATAAGCTGGGTGGTTTAAACAACAAAAATTTGTTTTCTTACAGTTCTGGAGGCTAGAAGTCCAAGGTCAAAGTCATGGCAGGGTTGGTCCCTTTTGAGTCGTGTGAGGTAGATTCTCTACCATGACTCTCATAGCTTGATGGCAACCTTTGGTGTTCCTTGGCTTATCGAATCATCAATCTAATCTCTGCTTTGGTTTTCATTTGATGTTCTCCCTATGTACTTGTCTGTCTCCAAATTTCCCCTTCTTACAAAGATACTAGTTATGTCGGGTTAGGGCTCACTCTAATATCCTCATTTTAATTTCATCGCCTCTGTAAAGATTCTGTTTCCCAAGATCGGTACATAGATTTGAGAAAGAGAGAGACTCAAAAATAATACAGGAATGCCTAAATTTTTTAAGGACTTACCTGATATCCAATTTAATTGAGAGATATGGTTATATAATGAAATTTCAAGTGATTTTCTTCTGTGTGTTCCATTTAAATATTGCTTTTTCCTTACTGCCTGGTTTTATAAGCAGTATGCATGTGTTGTTGAATGTTTCAGTAATATGGTAGATTGTACATTATTCCCTCTAATGAATAGGGCCCCTTAAGGAAAAGTATGGAGGCATCCATCTCCTTGCCAGTGATTTACTAATATAACAGAAATAGAAAATTTAAGCAAAAATGTCTTGGGCTTTTTCTTTAGATGAAAAGTTAATATCCTCATGTGTTCCTTTCCCAGAGCCAGAACCAATTACTGAATAATTTTGAAACAACTTTCTAGAACAAAATGTAATTATTCCACCTGAAGTTACAGGTAATAAAGGCTTTACCATATCAGCTCCACTTTCCAGAAAAATCTAAGTGGGATTTACTAGGTACAGATTCTTGCTAATTGAAAATACCTTTTTGTTTTGTATTAACATTTTCTTTGAATTTTGTCACCCGGGCAACTTAATTCCAGGGCCTTAGGTTTAAATGATCTAAAGTCTAATTTTAGTTTCTGTACTTTTGGTTTGTATTTGTTGTTCATTGGGTGTAAAGAAATAGAGGAAGCAACAAAATTAAGTACTGTTAGTGCCTGCGGGCAGTTTGTGTGTCAACATAGGCTGGTAGGGCTGTTTTCGGGTGTGTGCATGTGCCTACAATTTGTTCTGTTTAACCTCTTTGTACTTGGGATTTCTTCCATCAGATCTGTGAGAAAAGCTAGAACAAGACTTTCAAAACCATGAGAAAATCATAGATGGGTGGCTTGGTCTGTGAGAACGTAGACTCTGTAGACTCCCTTTGGCTTAAGGACACATTTTGCCACTGGTTTTGGAAGAGATCATCAAAGAGAAGATAACCAATGCACTTCATGTTTGAAATGTCTACTGCACGTCTATTCTGATTTTGATCATCCTGGCTTAATAAAAGAAAATTATTGATTGGACTACTGGTTTATATTAATTCTTTAACTTCATTTAACACTTAAGGTTTTCTGTAGGTATATTAACTTCAGACATAGAGACTTTAAGAGTTGATGTTATTCAATATTAATGTTAGTTTCTTAATTTTTGTCAGGAAGGGAAGAGAAACTACGCATTTCCCTTGGTTGGATAGACCCAAAGTGATTTTTGTATGCACTAAATAGCACCTCAAGCAAATGATGCTCTTTAATTAATGTCTTGTGTAGTTGATGTATTTTTTGATTTAAGGAGCATAGCTATAGGGGTGCCTGGGTGTCTCAGTCGGTTAGGTGGCTGCCTTTGGCTCAGATCATGATCCCAGGGTCTGAGGTCAAGCCCCACATCAGGCTCCTTGCTTGGCTAGGAGCCTGCTTCCCCCACTCCCTCTGCTGCTCCCCCAGTTATGCTATCTTTGTCTCTCTGTCAAATAAACAAACACACAAACAAACAATAAATCAATTCTAAAAAAAAAAAGAGAAAGAAAGAATGAATGGAGAATAGCAATGATAGTGTGACTCCCCACTGTCACATGTAATGTGGGTAAGTCCAGACAAAACTATACTTCAAAAACCTCACTCAGGGAAGGAGACTCAAACCTTTACTTGCCAGGAAGCTTCTTGCAATGTTAGAGTAAGTATGTTGGCCTTGGAGTCCAACAGATTTTCACTCAGGGTCAGGCAGTGTCTCTGATTACCATATCAGGTCCTGATCTGTGTGCACATCAGTGGAATAGGGACTGATAATAATTTATTTGCTTGGCTGGTGGGGTAAAAATTTAAAAAAAAACACGGATATATGTATCCGTGATACATATGCAATGTCCCCCCCCTTTTTTTTTAAGATTTTATTTATTTTTTTATTGGGGGGTGGAGAGAACATGAGAGAGAGAGAGAACGAACACATACCATTTCTGGGTATAAGTCCAAGGAAAAAAATTCATGATCTCAAAAAAGATAACCATACCGCCATGTTCATAGTGGTGTTACAATAACCAACACATGGAAACGAACGTAATCTTGACAGATAAACAGATAAAGAAATTGTGGTAGAACTTGGCATCAGCTGATTTTGATTTATCTATTTTAATGCACATGTATTGGTATCATTGTGGGTTTTTTTTTTTAATACTGTTGCATAATGAAGTTGACCATTATTTTTTTAAAAAGTGTCTTTTGGCATTGTCTATTCAACTTGTACTACTTTACTATTGTGTCAGCTCTTTTTTTTTTTATGATGTTATGTTAGTCACCATCATTAGTGTTTGATGCAGTGCTCCCTGATTCACTGTTTGCGTAATAACACCCAGTGCTCCATGCGATCCGTGCCCTCCTTAATACTCATCACCAGGCTCACCCATCCGCCCACCCCACACCCCTCTAAAACCCTCAGTTTGTTTCTCAGAGTCCACAGTCTCTCATGGTTCGTCTCCCACTCTGATTCTCCTCCACCTTCGTTTTCCCTTCCTTCTCCTGATGTCCTCCATACTATTTGTTACCTCTCTTTTTAAAGTGATGTCTGAACACTTTAAAATATTCTGTGCGTGGGGGGCTATAAAATGAAATATACACCATAAAAAAAAGAAGATAGAAAATAGAGAAGAAAATTACATGGTTCTAAAATAAAATAGCAAGTGTTTAAATATAAATAATGGCCCATAGGCCCTAGCATGACCATTTATTTAAGTAAATAATCTGAAATATTTTCACTTAGATATCACACATGGTTCTACTGATGTTCAAAGAGGGAAGATTTAAGCAAACAGACATCAATGAAATCAAACACATCTTTGTCTTTGAGGATTCAGGCATCCCCTGGAATGACCTTACATATATAAATAAGAGTTGTTGATTTTGGACTGTCATGGTGGTGAAAGGCTGTTTAGAATAGATCACCTTAAGCAGATTGCATTATATGAACTGGGGAAAAGATCCAGCTCTGGCAACATTTTTTAGTGTTGAAATTTCTGTCTTTTCATCTTTATTTTCATTTAAGCATTTTTTTCCTGAAAAAAAAAAAAGACTGTGGAAAGTATCTCTTAATAAAGAAATTCATCTTCTTACTTTTTCCTCAACCTCTTTCACCCCCACTTTTAAAAACCCTTATTGGGTTATAGTATGTATCTATTAATGTTCATGTATCATCAGTTTACAGCTCAGTGGCTTTTTCCAAACTAAGTGTATGGTGTAACCAGCACTGAGATCCAGAAAGAGGTCATTATCTGCACTTCCAGAGCCCATAAACTCCTTTTCAGTCACTAATCACTCTCTCTCACACTCAGAGTAACTGCTTCCTTGATTTCCAATGGCACAGGTTAGTTTTATCGGTTTTATACTTTGTATCCATGGGAAAGTAAGCACATAGTCTCTCATAACTTCTTGCCATTAACATTATGTCTCTGAGATTCATTCATGTTGTATGTAGTTTTGATTTTTATTCTTATTGCTATATATTGCTATTATGAAAATAATACCATTTATCCATTTCAGTGTCGATAAGACATCATTAATAGTAGAGTTTGCAGTGTGAGGTTATTTTAAACCGCGGCTCTATAAATATTTTAGTACCTGTATTTAGTAAATGTGTCTGTGTGCTAAGTGTAAACCTAATAATGGAATTTATGAGTTTATGTATCTATATTTTCTTCAAATCATTTTTATAAAATGTCTGTACAAGTGTATACTTATACCAGCGACATATGGGAGTTCTGGTTGTGCCACATCCTTCCCAAAATTTGGCATTGCCTTTCATTTTACCTATTCTGACAGACATGTATTGGTATCATTTAGTTGTATTATCTGCTGCTTAATGAAGTTGAGCATTTTAAAAAACAAGTCTCTTTGGGCCATTGAGATTTCCTCGTTTGTGACGTATATCCTCAACTTCTTTCCCACTTTTCTGTTGTGTTATATCACCTTTTTTCAATGACTCATATAAGTTTTCATATATTCTGGATGAGTCTTTCATATGATACATACATCAAAAATATCAGCTACTGATACGGGCTACATTTTCATTATATAAGTGGTGTTTTACCCATTTTTAAATACTCAACTCCAGTCCCTTTTAAAATAAATTCTTCCTTGAACTAACCAGCTTAACCTGATCTTCCATCTCCCTGATGTCCTAGAATCTCAAATCCTCCAAAAGTGCAAAAGTCTTCTTTCATGTTAAGACTGTAAACAGCTCAGTTCTGGAGGTAGGTATACAATGGATGCTAATGAGATATTTGATGAAATGAATGAACTTGAAAGATACTGCGGTGATAACTCACCAAATGGTGCCCCTTTTTTATGCTAGTAAGATAAAAAATGAGTTTAATATTATTCTGGTTAATAGCAGATTTCAGTATGTAGGATGTTTGATTTCAACATGTCATTTCAAAGTGTGTAAGTTTTATTTTTTCTTATAAATGGTAACTGTATGAAGACAAAATATCAGTTTTTGTATATTTTGTATATTTTGTATATTTTGTATATTTTGTATCAATTTTGTATATTTCAGATTATATATATATATATAATAATTCCAGAGATTAGAATACTGATATATATTAGAATATATAGAATTAGAATATATAGAATTAGAATACTAATATATATTAGAATATATAGAATAGTGAGTGAATGTCTTAAAAGGTGACATGAAAGCCACTGATAAAACCAAAATGTCTATGTAACTCTTCTTCAATTTCATCACCTCTACATTTGCTCGAATTTGGGTAGTAAGTGATTATGATTGGTAACAACATTTCAATGTGAACATAGCAAGAATTAACAGCAAATCATTGAAAATGGTTAAAACCGAGCCTTCACTTCTTTAGACGGCCGAAACTGCCTCCCCTTGGGTCCCTGACACTTCCATTGTTACCAGGGCGACACATCTCAATCCACATTACTGGTTCTGGGGAGGCATGGTTGACTTGTGATGCCTCATGGTATTGGGGGGAGTGAGCAACATGTTTTCTCATGCCCAGCATAAAGAGCGGATGCTCACAATGTTCTGCGCTGATGACACTCTTCCGTAAGATAATGTGTTTCACAATTTCTTCAAACACAGATCTTGACAGGCACCCAAATAATGTAAATCCCATTCCTAGGGTAAGGTGATATCTGAAAGGACATGAGGAAAAAGGTCACGAATGCAGCATGATCTATCCTCTTGCCTTCGAATTCGAAGATTTGAAGATGTTGGTTGTCTAAGTTTTAAATTCAGCAGTCTACCTCTCTGGATATCCAGAAACTGTTTTGATTTCACAGGGTTCAGAAGTATTCTTCTTTCACAACAGCCAGATCACAAGGGTTGGTTGAAAACAGCTTAAAAATCTTGTGATGTCATGGAATGCAATTAGTCACCAGAAAGGCATTATTCAGAGAAACATAAGGAAAAGGAATTGTCCATATGGCCTGAGAACCCAGTTCTCATGGTAGCTAATTATGTCATCCATCCTCTATGTATCATTTGCATTAAAAAAATCCACAATTTAGTTCTTGCCACTCCTGTTTATGAGAAGTGACTGTATTGAGATATGACTCACATACCAAGAAAATGACCATTTTGAAGTATAAAATCAGTAGTTTTTAGTTTATTCAAATTATGCAACCATCACCACAATCTAATTTTGGAATGTTTTATTACATTCAAAGGAAACTCCATCCCCATTAAAAGTCACTTCCCACCCCAACCCATTACCATTCCTAGCCCTAAACAATCACCAGTTTACTTTTGATTTCTATGGATTTCTTTTATTTGGACATTTCTAAAAATGAAATCATACAATATGTGATCTCCACTCTATACAGTAAATTTTCCCATATTTTTGTTTCCAGTCAACATAGATGAGTGTTTTCAGAATAGTAAAGTCATACAATGCCATTCTAGAAAAAGTTTTAAAGAACCAGGTCAAGGTATTGTAAAATTTACTAGATCTTTCCTTAATACTACTTATCACTCTCTTTACTTGCTCACATTCTGCTCATACTGGGATTTCTCCAAAATATTTTGGGGACTGTTTTCTCCTTCTCTCACTCCTTGGAAATTATCAGTAATTTTGCAATAGAGTAAATTGAATTTAGTGACTTTCTGATTCTGTCTCTAATTGAACATTTGGAGAAGCTGAAGCAAAAACTTAACCCTCAAGAACTCATACTCCTCACTTAACAGAGATGGATAAAAGAATAAAATTCATCCACCAACTCCAGCTAGGATTTTATGAGCAGAAAATTAGAAGAAATAAATATTTGCAAAGTTATTTGGGAAAAAAATGAAATGATTGCACTAAGAGTTGTTTGCAAGGGGCACCTGGGTGGCTCAGTCATTAAGCGGCTGCCTTAAGATCAGGTCATGATCTCAGGGTCCTGGGATTGAGCCCCATATTGGGCTTCCTGCTCAGTGGGAAGTCTCCTTCTCCCTCACTCACTCCCCCTGCTTGTGTTCCCTCTCTCATGGTGCTTCCCTCTTTCAAATACATAAACAAAATCTTAAAAAAAAAGAGTTATTTGCAAGCTACATTTCTTAGGACTTCTATTAAACCCCAAGGATGTTTGAAAGAAACACATATTTGGCAAATTTAACCTAAGTGTAATAAAGCAGTTCAAGAACAGGCATTGTTCAGACGTTGCCTACCACTGTGGTTTTGAGTAGAGAGATTTAATTTGTATATGGCTGTGAAACTAGTTAAATAATGGAATAGAAATCATTTCATATTGTGGTATCTGAGTGGCATTAAGATGTAATAGGATCATTCGGTATGAGTAGTTATGTTTGGTGGGACAGAAGTGAAGCTGTAATGATAAGATAAGGTAGTTGGAAACTAGAGTTAGCAAACTAGCATCCGATCTTGAGAAAGCCTCACTGTATGATGGAATAGGTCAGTTTTGTGTCTTGTAGTTCATTAGAATATCAAAATTATGTCCTGCATTATCCCTCCTTTATTTTTCTATGGGTAAAACTCAAAGTCCTTAATCTTCTTGTCCCAATCATATCTATTCAAACCCACTAGTGACCTTCCTGCATGTACCCTGTCTTCCAGAAACAAAATGGTGCTTGCTGTCCCACAACAAATGAAGAGATCTAACATCTTCAGGCCTTTATTTGCACACACGGTTTTCTCATGAGCTCTCTCTGCCCACCTCTGCCTCATAAATTCCCATTAACATTTTAAGCCACATTTCAGATATCTTCTTCTCTTTGCAATAATAAGCAGCTCCTTTGCTCCCTCCCCAAATTCTGCTATTGCAGTATTTATAGCATTAAACACACACACACACACACACACACACTGCATCTTGTCTGCTTATTTATCTGTATTTGTCTTTGTTACGTGATTTCTTTTTTTAAAAAAATATTTATTTATTTGACAGATCACAAGTAGGCAGAGAGAGAGAAGAGAGGAAGCAGGCTTCCTGCTGAGCAGAGAGCCCGACACGGGGCTCGATCCCATGACCCTGGGATCATGACCCGAGCTGAAGGCAAAGGCTTTAACTCACTGAGCCACCCAGGTGTCCCTGTTACTCGATTTCTGAGCCCTTTGATCATAACACAAAGAGTTTATTTCTGCACTTCTGGTAATTCACGTAGTCCACGGCACAGACTAAGGATGTTAGAAATGTTTGCTAAGCTATGAAAGAACAAATAGACTTGAATTCCTTTTTGATAATACCTGAAGTATCCTGGCATACACCTTAAATACACCTGCAGTATTTTAAAGATTATAAGCATGAAATCGTGTTTCCAGTTATGGGTCTCTGAATGGAGAACTTTTTTAAACTTATATTCCTCCTTCAAAGTCTGCTGATGGCCAGTGCTCCCAATCATGTATCAGCACAGCCCAAACATGCTATGTGTAGTCTGGCCACAACCGGAGGATAGCCTGAGAGATGAAACAGGACAGTGCATCCAGAAAAGGCAGAATCACAGTCGTGGCAGCTTATCTCACCATCCTTATAGTACGATAAAGAGATCTGAGCTCTAGGTCAGGCCACTACACCGATGTGGAAAGTGAATTTAGTCTCACAACTCAGCAGTGAATATGATGCTGCAAGAGGAACCAAATGAATGTCATTTTCCGTAGCTGAACCTTCTCTGCCAAGGAGAGTCCTGGATGTCAAGAGGGATGAATAAAGGAGAGGAAGCATCCATCGCCAGGGCTCAAAATGAAGGGCTTGTGTCTCAAGATCTCTAGTGAGCTACACCAACCCACCACGGTTTCAATGCCAACACTTAGAGGCGTGGAGATGGGCATGGGTTTGTACCAAAAGGTAATATCAGTCTTGGTAAGGGGGTGCTCTGTACAACACCATTCCAAGTTGGAGCTCATTCCCTTTCTTGTTCCATTATCTGCCCATTTGACAGTAGTTAGTATACAGGCTACTGTCTCTTAAAGATAACTCACAAGCAGGGGAGATAAAACATGTGGTCTATGAACAGAAACTATAAAAGAAGAAAAAAAGGTGCTTAGAGAACATACATTATGGAAGAATTACCTGTAGAGGGAAAATAGGATTCCAGATAAATCATTCCTCAAATTACAAAGAAATCACACAAAAAAAGTGACCTCTCTTTTATAAAAAGAATAATAAGATAAAGACATTATAAAAAATATAATAAAACAATTGAAAACTCGACTATATAGACTTGAAGAAATTACTTAAAGAGAAAGTAATAGAGACATAAAAATGACTGTAGGTGGAAATAGTCAAAGAAAATAGAAAGAAGTACAATTGGAATTTTGAAGAATATGTCGAACAAAAAAATATTCAAAGATTTCAAAGGACAATTTCCCTGAAATACAGTGTAATCTGCACAGTGAGGTACCATACCGGTCTCAAGGAAAATTCATTCCAGTATTTTGCAATCTAGTAGAAGTGGAAAGAAGTCTAAGTGAGCTAATTTCTTCATCTTTTATTGCAATTAGTAAATGTGTAATATTAAAGTCTAATTATGTAGTTTAAAAATGACTCAAAACTCCTGGGGTGCCTGGGTGGCTCAGTCGGTTAAGCATCCCATTCTTGATTTCAGCTCAGGCCTTTTAAAATTCTATTTATTTGTTTGTTTGTTTGTTTGTTTGTTTATTCAGCTCAGGTCTTGATCTCCAGGTTGTCAGTTTAAGCCCCGAGTTGGGCTCCACACTGTGTGTGAAGCCTACTTAAAAAAAAAAAAAAAAAAAAGAAGAAAGAAAGAAAAGAAAAGAAAAAAGAAAAAAAAAGACTTGAAACTCTTACTATATATCAAAATTTGATCTTAAGTTTACAGGGATTATTTATGAAAAAATATTTTATCTGTTGAAAAAATTGACTTGCAACTTACCAATTTGTTTACACTACGTTTGTTACACTATGTTTGTAGTGTAGGTTACACTACATTTGTATTTCTTCTGTTAAACTTAATATTAGAATACCTCTTAAATATAGAATGCAGCATAATGCAAAATTTAAATGCCATCTACTGATCTATAACTTTATCTCTTATCATCTATTTATCTATTGTTTCCCTATCTGCCCTTGTATCTGCATATATGGTTTGGAGATTTTTCATATGTTGTTCCTCACATGTTAATGATGATTTCTTAAGACAGAACTTAGGATATATTGAAGAAATAAGATTTTGATTACTTGTCATATTTGCATTTTTTTAATTGAGAGCTGCATGCATGTATGAGCATGGACAGAGGGGGGCAAAGAGAGAATCTTAAGTAGTCTCCACTCCCAGTACAGAGCCTGAGGAGACCCATGCTGGCTCAGTCTCAGCACCCTGAGATCATGACCTGAGCCAAAACTAAGAGCTGGTTGCTTACCTGACTGAGCCCCCCAAGCACCCCTGTCTTGTTTGCATTTTTTAATATCAGCATGTCTTATTTCTAAACAATATTTTAAGAAGCCCATAGAATATACTTTAATTGGGTTATTGAAATATACTAAGTAATTTTGACCTCATCCTAATTTGTGCTGGGTTTTATTTTTATTCTCTAATATGGTATTCTGTAAAGTGTGTAATGCTTAGATAAATAGAAAGTATACAAAAAGTGGTTTGTCATAAAATTATTTAGGGAAGGCAAAGAAAATCCAACTAGTTTTCTTTAAAGCATAATTATAGAGATCTTAGTATTGTTTTGTTATGAGACTTTCCATGGGGAAAAATATTAAATGCATTCTTTCACAAACTCATTTGTTATTAGAACATTTCTTATTTTGCTTTTTCAAAGCGTGTCCCAGGACTAATGTCAAAATAGCATATTTTGGGGGTGCTTGAGTGGCTCAGTTGGTAAAATACCTGTCTTCGGCTCAGGTCATGATCTGAGGGTCAAGGGATTGACCCCCACATTGAGCTCCCTGCTCAGTGGGGAGTCTGCTTCTCCTTCTCCCTTGCCCCTTCCCCTTCCCCTGCCAGCTCTCTCTCTCTCTCTCTCAAATAAATAAATAAATAAATAAATAAATTTTTAAAAAGAGCACACTTTGTGTAGCCCTCTAAGTACATTTACTTTGGTATAAAATCCTATATCCAATACATTTGTTAGTGTTTTTTTAGGTTAATGTTTATATACATTAATTTAAAAACTGAGCGGGAACATAGCTTTACCTTAAAATATTATGTAGCCATTAAATAATGTTATAATTTTTTGGTTTCATATTATAAAAATATTTTACATTGAAAATGAGTTCAGCTAAGGACAAAATTTTAAGAACTTGAATAAGATATGCCAAAGCTATATTATCGGATACCCCTTTGTCAGAAAGTATGACATTTTACTCTTCTTTTTGCTGTTCATGTATTCCAGGGATGTTCATTAATCATGCATTAGTTCAAAATTAAACAATGTTAATATTGAAAACAAGCATAGAAACATCTTGTATTGGCCACGTCTTATCTCTGCAATTTGGATAAATCTTTTCAGATTTAAAGAAGGAAAATTCACACTGCTTTCTGCCTTCTTCCCCTTGTGCTCAGTTCTGGCCTTCCCATTTATGGTACCTAATCTTCAGTCCTACTGTGTGTGTTGGAAGTTTTGCCCCAAATGTAATATTCTCTCATCTTTTGAAGCATTAGGGCACTGTTTTTTCTTCCTTCCCTTTAACTGGTCAAAATTGAAGAGATTAGCTTTCTCTTCTGAGAAGTATGTTTCTGCCTCCTCCCCTCCTCACCATTACCTCCAACTCCCCTAAAATCGGACCTAGCTCCTTTTCCCATATGATCTCATCATTAAAATGTAAATACTTCTGTCTGTCTTGCTTACTACTCTATCTGGAATATATACAGTATTTCCCAACATAGGACATGCACAATTCAAAATTGGCCAAATATCCTTATACCCTCTCAGATTACTTGAAATATCCCAATCAGATACAACCTATGTATTTTAAGTAGTACTCCAAGTACTCAGTAAATTCTATTTGAATTGTACTTAATAACTGAGATCTGAAGACTGTTACTAATGAAACTAATATTTCCTGGCATTATTATTATTATTATTTTTAATCTCATTATACCTTATGAACTGCTAACTTCTTTGTTCTCTTTCTCCCAAACTGGTCAGAAGACATTGTGATTGTGACATTTGTGCAAGGGACCCAGAAAGATTGATTTCCTGGATGGGTGAAGACTGATTAGCTTGATGGGTAATGCTTTGTCCCAAAATGCATCATGTTGTTAGGAACCAAAGAGCATAGTATTCTACAAATAATCATGAATTCCAGAATTTGTCAAACTCACATCAGACTATGTTAATTGTAACTTCCGATGCCTTCAAAGAAACACTCATGGCTGCCTAAATATTTAATTGCATAACACTGACGTCATCAGTGCCATCCCTTGAAACCATATGCAGGCCTCCCATGAAGGAGGACTTAGTTCCAAGCCCATTTAGACTTTATGGCTTTTTAAAAAATATTTTATTTATTTGACAGAGAGACAGCCAGAGAGGGAACACAAGCAGGGGGAGTGGGAGAAGAAGAGGCAGGCTTCCCGCCGAGCAGGGAGCCCAATGTGGGCCTCTATCCCAGGATCCTGGGATCATGACCTGAGCTGAAGGCAGACATATAACAACTGAGCCACCCAGGTGCCCGCATTTAAACTTTGATAATTAAGCCAAAATACACTAAGAGCTTTTGTCAGAATGACAGCATCTTTGTACTTTATTTGTCAAATTTTTATGGCAAATTAAGTTTCTTGACATAGC
This sequence comes from Mellivora capensis, assembly GCA_004024625.1. NCBI lineage: Eukaryota > Metazoa > Chordata > Mammalia > Carnivora > Mustelidae > Mellivora > Mellivora capensis. The sequence goes on from PISX010024315.1 coordinate 26,356, forward strand.
TGCAAGTATACCGTTTTACCTAAAATATTGGTAGAGGGCATGGGTCCCTCTGAAACAGGAATGTCAACGGCTCTTTGGTTTAGACTTAGGTTATGGGCTCCATTTGAGATTAGAATGTGTTTTCACCTGTATCCATTAAGATTCGATTCCTATGTGAATTTGAGTCCTCCAAACCACAGAGATATTACAAAGATAACTTGGAAGATTGTTTCTTACGTGGAAGTCTTGAGTTGGGTCAGTGCTGATATGGCAGCTCTGGGTTACAAAGCCCTCAAAGACTGAGTTTCCTTTGGGCATCGTCTTGGCCATTTCTGACGAAGATGTTTCACAGTAATTATACAAACCGGCAGCCGGAACCGTAGTCGTCAAATCTACATTCTTGGCAGCACGTCAGAGCAAAGGAAGAAAAATTTCAGCCAAGTGTGTGGACCAACATTCTGTTTAAAAGTTTTCCAGAAGCTACCACTGAGTGGTAGCTCATCCTTTCCCAACTTTGTCACATGTTTACACACACCTTCAAGGTAGTATTTATTCTGCGTAACTAGCTGCTTAGCTAAAAATTAGATGTTCCATTTTTAGGGAAAGAAAGACTACCTCTATGAGACTGCCTAAAACATGCTGACAAGGATTTGGGGAGGGAGTGTCCCCCCAGAATAAAAGTGGAGAATATCATAAGAAGACAAGGTAATGGACACAGGGAGCAAACACAGATATTAGCATGCTGATAAATATATAAAAAGAAATGTAAGTGATGATAAAGGGAGAGACAAAGTGCATAGCAAGACTGGGGACAAAGAAATGGCAGAGAAGGGAAACATAGTTATTTGTATCAAAATTTCAGAATCTCTATATATGAGTATTAGCAGATTTTTGTATCTGTTGCCAAAATATTCCATAATTTGTGTATAACTTGCAGATTTCCCATTCTAGAACTAAATAAAGGTAAGATTTACCATAAGAACACAGACTTGCTCATGCTACAGATGGTAATATATTGTTACTAACTAGTGTTTATAATGTTTCATTTATTTTTGAGTTGAGGGATTTCTTGTTGCTATGAAAATATCAGTTTCTTTATTGCTTAAGTTGAAATATTAAAGAGGAAGTTTATAAAAAAAAAGGAAGAGGGAAGCAAATGGATAAAAGACAGTGGCTGTGCTATGACCGTGTTGTGTGATTCTTACCATCTGTAAGGAGGAGATACTTTTTCCTCCTGCAGTGAGAATAGGAATGTAAGGAAAAGATTAAGAGTTGCCCTTCCCCTGAAAAACAGGATCTACATACTGACCTTTGCTGCTTGCTAACTTTGTGATATGTTCTAGGAAAGTTTCCCATGAAAGTATTTTTCTTCAAAAAGAGAACATCTAACTTCATCTCTTATGCAGGAATTTTATGAAGATAAAAGTCCTTGCTTGTATCAATGGTTCTCAAAAGGGGTAGTTTTGCTTCCCAGGAGACATTTGACAATGTCTAGAGACATCTGTGGTCTTTTTTTTTTTTTTTTCAGCGTAACAGAGTTCATAGTTTTACACCACGCCCAGTGCTCCATGCAATGCGTGCCCTCCACAATACCCACCACCAGGCTCCCCCAACCTCCCACCCCCCGCCCCTTCAAAACCCTCAGGTTGTTTTTCAGAGTCCATAGTCTCTCATGGTTCATCTCCCCCCCAATTCCCCTCAACTCCCTTCTCCTCTCCATCTCCCCATGTCCTCCGTGTTATTTGTTATGCTCCACAAATAAGTGAAACCATATGATAATTGACTCTCTCTGCTTGACTTA
>PISX010024316.1:0-28145 GCA_004024625.1 Mellivora capensis
TCTTCACAGATGCCAGCTCCCCGACTGTGAAACGGTGGTAGTACCAAAAGTCTGTTCCTCACACCACTGGGGTGAGGATTAAGTGTGATAATAGTGAAGTATGTCTGGAAGGATGAAAAGAAATAATAATAATAACTGAGGAATGAGAGCCAGTGACCAGCTTATGTTTCACTGTAACCATTATGTACTGTTGAAATTTCTAGCATATGCATATTCATCACCAAAATATATATACATACATAAAACACGGTTGCATTCATACAGAAGCACTATTAAAAATAATTCATGTGCCTTTTTAGCACAGTAACAAATACTACATTTTTAATAAATTATAACTATCATTATTAAATCATCAAGATAATACTTAATAAGCACTCACAAAAAGATGTCTGCTAGTAAGTAAAAAATATTAGGGTATGTATAGATATGTGTGTGTGTAATTACGTCTATAGGAATGAAAATATTTGTGCAAAAACATAACAGACAGTTGTTCTAGGTAATGGGATTGTGAAATATTGATCTTGTTTTTCTCTGTTCACTTTCACAATGAACACTGTTTTATCTTTATAATAAGGGAGAAAAGTTAATTGTTTTACTAATGGTGTGCAATCATCAGATTTATTCTCACACGCTAATGAAACAGTAGATTTCACTGTGGTTGCAATAAAAGTAAAATTAAACAGAAGAGTCAGCTAGATTTCAGAAATATCGGCTGACCTTCCTGCTATACTGATTTTAACCCTTGTATGCGGCAAGTAAACAGGGAACATTGTGTCCCATAGGCTCTGGCTCATACAGGGGATACTAATTAAGGCATGGGTCAGTCTTTGATCTCATGAGCGCACACAAAAAGAGTTTTAAAAGTCTAAGGGAAACAAGATACTGCCCAAGAGAGACACTGTAAAAAAGTCTTTACTCGCCAGAGTACCTATACAAGATGGTGCTCCGGATTGGCAAGAGGGAGTCGTAAACGGTCAGGGAGTCAGTGACACAGTTGTCAGCTTCAATCTGGACGGACTCTATCGAGAGACGAATCAGATAGCCCACGATGGCCACCAGCTTGAAGTGACACATCAGCCTCCCCGAGGTTGCGGAAATCTCCAGAGGGTAGCGGAGAGACAGATGATCTGCATAGAAGTACTGAGAGCAGCCTTTGTCTGTGGAAACAGCACTTTGTTCGTTTTAAGAACTTTTTCTTTTTAAATTTTTTAAAGATTTTATTTATTTGTCAGAGAGAATAAGAGAGAGAGAGAGCAAGCAGGAGGTGCAGCAGGCAGAGGGAGAAGCAGGCTCCTGGCGGAGCAAGGAGTTCGATGTGGGACTTGATCCCAGCAGCCTGGGATCATGACCTAAATGGAAGGCAGATGTAGACATTTAACCAAGTGAGCCACGCAGGCATCCCAGCGATGACTTTTCTAGACATCTTTATAAACAGTAAGGACCAAAGAGTTTATGTGGAGGACGTCTGCTGTTTTTGCCAGCCTGGAATCTGCTCCCCTCTCTTCTGGTAACAGCACCAAGACTTCACTTTGAGAAACTACCCCTACCCTACCTGTATGGTTTGGTTGGGGTTAAACTCACTTCTACGTCCAGAGATGGGCACATGACCCAGAATGGCCAGTTCTGGTCATGGGCCCATCTCTGGCTGGTTCATGAATGGGCAGGCCAGCCTATCTGAGGCAACTAAGTTCAGTCCCAGAACTTCTGAAAAAGTTCTGGAAATTTGTGTGGGCTTTTTTTTTTTTTTCTATTATCGTTGCTACTGGTAAATTCTAAGCTAGGATCTACCGGTTGCCATTCATGACACTGAGTTAGAAGAATACACTCGAAGCTTCCACAAGGAAAAGCAAGGATGCAGAGTTCTGATGATATTTTATTTTGCAACCTGGCCCCAAACACGCCTGAAGACAGCACATTCCATGTATGTCCCAGTTATAAGAGCCAATCACATTTCTTCTGGGCTTAAGCCAGTTCAAGTGTATTTCTGTCACAGGCAACTGAAAGAGCATTACCAAATACCATCATTTGAAAAAGAAAACTACAGCCAAAAAGGATACTGATTTGGAGACAGCATAGGAGAAACTGCATGTCATACTTTACCAGATCCTATGGTTGAAGAATAATCTGACCGAAGCCCAGCTGCATTGAAAAAACACGTGGAAAAGAGACGGTCAGTTCCAGCATTTCATTTTGCTTAGTGAAAATTTTGCTTAGTGAAAATTCCTTTCAGTCCAGCAATTCATCATTTCTGGGATTTGCTTTAAAATGATCCAGGGAGAGTGGGGGGAGTTGTCTGTGTATTTCGAGAACAAGTGGGATGGCCATGAGTTCATAGTTGTTGAAGCTGAATAAAGGGTATATGAGAGTTCATGATACTATGCTCTTTATTCTTCTTGATGCTTGAAATTGTCCATAGTGACACATTTTAAATATCTTTAAGGGTAAAAAGCAACCAAAGAAATATAATAATAATTAGTCCTGGATTTGAAATAGTATTTGTGGTGCAGACTTTTCCACTAGAGAGATTTCATTCATTCATTATTTATCGGCCACATACTACTACATTTCATGCCTAGCATATGGATATATATATATATAATTTAATATGATTAATATGATTTTAATAAGATTTTAATTTAAATTTAAATGATTTCATATGTTAAATCAAGAGAGAAAGCATAATTTTGAGGTCACACAATTAATTAAAGTATTTTACTGGCAAATCAAACTGTGAAGTTTGCATTTTGGCAGAGATACTCAACAAGCCATTGTGGAACACTGGGCAACACTCTGTAACATAGTTGTACTTCTGTCTGGACAAGGGAAAAGACAAGATAAGCTTCAGCAAAATTCTCTCTTCTTCAGGACTCGGAGACTTGCTTTGAAGATTCATGAATTAAATATAGGGCAGGGGACACTTGAACAAATTCAATCTCATATATATTTTGAACCCACTTCTATTGCCCAATCATTGTATATAACATTTAGCAACTTCCTTTATCAACATCCTCAGCTAATCCTGTTTCACTGGGATTGTGGAAAGAATACTTCACAATATAATATTGACTGTGTTTAATGGCAGTTTCAGGAGTGCTGCAGGAAGGAATGCATGAAGGAGAATTACCCAACAATCACCATTTAGTACCACAGAGTCCATGTCAACAGCCAGGCCCTGCAAGCTCCCCACAGAGGTTCGGTTTATGATGCTCGTCTGGATGGAGTCCTTCAAAATGGCAGCCACACAGTCCTCACAGAAGATATGGCCCTTGGCATGTGGCATTACAAACACAATCCAAAAGTGGACAAGGAGGCCACCTTTGTTGTTGCCACTATAGGAAAAAAAAAAAAAAGAGGAATGTTCAGGTATATATCTTAGGAAGTGGACTCTCATAGAAAGCCAGTGACCCAACTGAATGATTCAAGGTAAGTCAGTGAGGACATCCTTCAACTTCCAAAATTTCTTCTTTAAGAAGCCACTGACTCCTATTGTGGGAACTGGGAAGGGGAAAGCATCATAGTATGTGTCTTGCTGTGTAGGGTTCTCATCTAGAATCATTTGTGTATAGTTGCATTTCCCTGGAAAATACACTATTTTTATGGATATCAAAGATTCGCTGCTCTTACAAATAAAAACAACTATGATTTTTGACACTTTACCATGTCCAGACACAGTGCTAAATTCTGCTTTATCCCATTGAATCTTATGAGGAAGGTCCTATTATTGCGGTTTTACAGAAAAGGAAGTCAAGATCAACAACTGAAAATCATATGGCTAATAAGTAGCAAATCCTGGAATCCAGTCCAACTTGGTTTTCAGCCAAACCCTGGATCAAGAGCTTTAAGTACACAAATACTGTCATGTCTTATGAAAAACAAATCTTAAGTGTTCTATGGTAAATAATGCAGGAAAGAGAAAGTAAACAAACTGTTCTACTCCCAGACTTCTTAATGTCTTTGGTATGCCAAAGTGAATTGTGAGTCTCAGCAGATACGCAGGAAGTGGGGGGACATGGCACACAGTTTGAGAAACAAGTTTTAGTAAAACAAAGCAATTAAAAATTCATAAAATAAATTTTGACACAAATTATTTGACCATGAGAGCCTTTATTTCCTCAGAAAATCTCCAGTGATCAGTTTTTGGCTGAACGTATTTTGAGAAATCCTGCACTGTGTTTTGTTTTTACCCCCACCCAATGGTAGCCATGTTTGTGGCCATTGTGCCCAGCAGCATTAATATGGGGGGGGGGGGCAGGATCCCAGCTGTGGGGAGAAAACAGGCTTTGGCAGATGCGGAGAAAAACTCAGCATGACAGCAGGGGAGAGCTGGGTCCCCAGTTGTGGTAAAAGGTATTAACCCAAAGCCGCCCTCAGGAAGTTACTGGAGAACGGACATATCTGAGCCCTTCCACAGCCTTGAGAGGAATTTATAGAAGTAAACACAGACGTCCCAAAGCAAGGGACATACATTACCTGACATCTGCAACGACAGACTGCTTGTAAAATTTAGAGAAGGCAGATGTTGTATAAACCAGGTTTACCTAAAAAAGAAAAACCGAGGTTTCTGAAGTCTTTCAAATTGGCTTCATCTCATGGTACCCAGCATGCTGTAGGTCCAAACTCTGACAGCTAGCAGGGAGAAAAGCAGGGTCTGGCTGAGGCCTCAAGTGCTGAGTTACTTACTGTCCCTGTGCCCTCTATGAAGAATAATGTTACCTTCGTTCATTCACTGCTATCTGAGACACCCTAATAAAGCCCAACTTCTGTATTCTGCCTACTCCAAAGGTTAATTTTCTCTTCAATTAATAAATCAAACTCCTTTAAGTACATTTTCAAAGTACTTGACCCAACCTCTTTTCTAGCAATGCAGTCTAGAAAATTTATATTCTTAAGGACACATTGCCGTCCGAGCCACTAGGGGGCAGGCGGTGCCTTGCACCGGGTCTGGTCTCTAGGGAAACACCCAGCAAGGCTGGAGTTGGAGCCAGAAAAGAACTATTTCAATTTACCTTCTTGGCCCTTCCTTAGCATCTCTAAAGCCAGACTGAGTCTCTGCCAAATCTCCTGCTCCTGTGTTCCCCTTCTTACCTAATGGCAAAGTCACCCACCTAATTGTGGGGTTTAAATTCACTGTGCAACACGGAAACCGCTGAGCCCCCCCCCATGTGTTTCTTTTTCTTTTTCTCTTTCTCTTTCTCTCTCTTCTCTTTCTCTTTCTCTTTCTTTTTCCCTTTCTCTTTTTCTTTCTCTTTTCCTCCCTCCCTCCCTTCCTTCCCTCCCTCCTTCCTTCAGAATCTTTGGACTAATTCAAGGAATAACTGATACACAGTAAAGGTGAATGGTTTAGCTACATAGTTCGTGTGTGGGTGGCCTTCAGGAAATAGGAGTCACTGTGCCCGCTGTTTTAGCTTGCCCTCTCTCACACACAGCGTTTCCCCAGTCTACAGGGCGGGGCGCCTGTCCTGGCAGTAGGGGCGCCCATGTGTAGGGCACCCTTTCCATTACTGTGCAGATACAAATTGGCAGAAGCTTTCTAGTGGGTAATGTATACCAAAAACCGTGAATAGATAACTTTATACACTTTTAGGGGATCAGTTAAAGAAGTAATCACGGATATACACAATCTATGGAGCAGTTTCCTGTGGCATTACCCATAGGAGCAATAGACAACTTGAATATCCAATAAGAAGGGATTGACTCTGCCATTTACAAGGAGGTGGATGCAACTAGAGGGCAGAGGGTATTATGCTAAGCAAAGCAAGTCAGTCAGAGAACGACAAATACCATTTGATTTCACTCCTATGTGGAATTTAAGATACAAAACATGAACATAAGGGAAGGAAAAATAAAATCAGAGAGGAAGACAAACCATAAAAGACTCTTAATTGTAGGAAACAAAGTGAGGGTTGCTGGAGAGGAGGGAGGTGGGGGGATGGGATAACTGGGGGATGAACATTAAGGAGGCATTTGATGTAATGAGCACTGGGTATTGTATGAAACTGATGAATCACTAAATTCTACCCCTGAAACTAATAATGCCCTATATGTTAACTAAATTGAATTTAAATTAAAATAATATTTAAAGGGATTGGCTAACTTTGTAGCTATTAAAACTTACATTTTTTAAAGAATATTTACTTGCATAGAAACATGTAACCTAATGTTAAGAGGAAAAATTCAGGTTATAAGTCTGAACATCTACTAATATTCCAATATTGTGCTGTCCTATATGTCTCTGTGGCCCAGAATAAAAAGGGCTCTATCTTTGCAGATGATGTTAAAGAAAATTTTATTGTTCCTTTTCGTAATTTTCTGAATTTTATAATTTTTTATGGTTAAATACATATTAGATCTATAAAGAGAGTTTTTATTTTGGGTTTTTTTTTAAGTAAAGAGATTCCAGTGTGTTGAGGTTGATATAAATGTGTACAGCTCCTAGAATTAAGCAGTATGATTATAACTTTAGTTCTGGAAGGCATTTTAAAGATCAACCGATCCAATTCCTTTATTTTACAGATAAGAAAAACTGGAGCTCAGAGAGCTCTTGCTTTCACTTTCAGCAATAAATAAAATACATGAGTAAACAAATTAATTTAATTAAATTAGCAATTCTATCAAATAAGCAATTACAGCCAATATGAGCTAAATTCCACATTCCCTCTGACTACTTCCTTGATCCTCCCTGCTCACCTGGGAGCACGGTCACCTTGTGATCCCTCCCCCCCAAACCCTCACCCCCTGACCCCTCTCTCCCCAGCCTCCCACACAACCCTCCCTCCCCCCCACCACACCCTCCATCATCTCACCACTTGCTGCACAGTCTGTGCCACTGACAGAAATTCCCTGGACTCTTTCTGTCGGTATTCAGGAAGAAAGTCAATGTTGGTGATGCGAAACATCCCAACAAAGTAAAAAGCATCTCTGCTTTCTGTCTTACCTGTAAGATAGGAGAGAAAGCGGTAAGGGACTCTTCCCTCTGTGTGGCAGTGAGGCACTGTCTGATTTATGTCAGCATCAAGCTCCTCAAATGGTTTGTGTCATTTATTTACTTATTTTTAAAGATTGCATTTATGTATTTGTCAGAGAGCGTGCAAGCACAAGCAGGTGAAGCTGTAGGCAGACAGAGAAGCAGGCTCCCCGCTGAGCAAGGAGCCCGATGTGATACTCGATCCCAGGACCCTGGGATCCTGACCTGAGCTGAAGGCAGCTGCTTAACCCACTGAGTCACCCAGGCATCCCTGTTCAAATGGTTTTACTGGACAGCTACATACGTTACTGGCTCATAGCCTGGGGAAGCCTCTAAATGTCATTAATAACAACACTTCCATTAGCAGGAGATCACCATTTCTCTTAGGATAGTCTATTCTCTCTGACTCCTGGTAAATACTTCTGAGCAAGACTAAAAGGTAAAAGATAGAACTTGTTGACTTTATACACATCCTAGAGTCACTAAGGGACCAAAAAGAGCATAAGCAGTTTCCATGGATCCTGAGTCTGAAGACAGTAAGGAGGTAAGAAATGTCTACTCTGAGGTCAAGTGAGCATAGTGGAGAAGAAGGGAAAGGCCCTCCAGCTGATGGTCACTGAGCTCCTGGGGGCTCATCCTTATCTGACCTGTGGAGCTGATACGCAGGATGCTGGGCGAGTCTTCAGCTCTGTGCAATACATGGAGAATTCATTCTTCCTCTGAGCCACAAAGCCTGGTTCTCAGCCCAGTGTCAGGTCACTCGTGCTTAAATACTCTGCCCGCTTAGGACCATGGGATTTGGTGTCCGGCCTGCCCAGAAACCACTGAGGACACGACACGAGCAAGAGCACTGCTGTGTCTGACTCGGGGAATTGTTGCAGGGGGGTGGGGGGGCATGGGATTAGGGGCTCTTCTTTCTGCCTCTCATTTTTGTTACCACGGTCTTACTCCTCAGTGGTACCCTTCGCCTGGCTTCCGTGGCCATGGTACATTTCTCCCCTTTGATGTATGTCCCACTACATCATAACTTCTGTCTGTATATCTGTCCTTTAAGAGTAACAGTAACTTCTTTTTGTCCCTTGGCATCTTTCGTAGCTCTGAAGCTCAATAAATGTTTGAGGGAAGAAAGAGAGAGAAGAAGGGTGGTAGAGGAAGAAAGGGAGAAATTTTCTCTGCTAGCGCAATGCCCAACATTGAATCGGGCTGAATTAGGAAGAAGGGGCACCTAGGTGAGTGATAGGAAGCCACCCCCTTTGTGCGAGCCATCCAGGGTCACAGTAGCCCCATGAGGGGAGTGAGGCTGTGGAGGTATGGGAGGGGTCACATTGGCAAAAGGCCTGAGCTGATGGGCTAGATTTGTTTTTTCAAGCTATGTGACCTTGGATGGATCACCTTGACTCACTAGCCTCCCATATAAAACAATGTTTGTTTTCATTTCTGATTTTCACAAGGAACTGCTTCTTAGATTTTTGTTGTTGTTGTTACAGAATCTAAAATTTGAGTGAAAGCCAAGCCTTCTATCTAGAAGCTCACACAGTCTTCCTGCATCAGTAAATACTCAAGGGTCCGGATAACAACAATACAAGTGAGATCCATTTACCCTTGAACTAGATTATGTTTACCTAGCTCTTCCCTAGTCTTCAAGCTCCTTCAAGATATAGATCCTGTCTGCTCTACAGCTCTGCGTCTATGCCGATCACAGGACGCAGCTCACAGTGGGCATATCAAGATATGAAAGAAGTAAATTTTGAACAACCAGTTCATGAAGCCTTCCCTGGACCCTATTCCTGGGCAGGTTAGATGCCTCTCTTCTGTGATCACAAAGTAATTGCTTCAGCAAAAAATAAATAAGATATTTTAAAAAAAATTAAAAATCAACTTGCATCCCCTCTCCAGCACTGAACTGAGTTTTCTGAAAATGGAAAATGCATCTGTGAGCTTTCTGAAGGTAGGAGATATATCTTGGTATGTCTGATGTCTTATTTTGTGCCTTGCAAATTGTAAGTAATATGTTTGTGTGTGTGTATGTGTGTGTATATATATATATATATATTTATACACATACATATATAACCTGAACTGTTTAATACAATATTCATTCATCCTTTGCCTATAAATCCTGCCTCACAACCAATTTTTAATATCCTTGAGAGTGCACGTATCTTGTATCAAACATATTAACATGTATGGGGTTGGAAGTTGAGCGTCAGCCACCAAATGCTATAAGGACTGAGCGGCATGGGTAAGTACTCTTTAAGAAGAAGTTTAGTCAGAACTCCTGTCCAAAAGGATCAGTCAGATATTCCAAAGCATAACTAGTCAGCTTGACAAAAGCATAAACACAGCGGAGAGAAAGATGCATGAGTAAAAGGAAGCTTGGGAGCTGGAAATGTGAGGTTGCCTAGAAACCACAGTGGGTGGAATGAGGAAATGAAACAACTGAGAATCCCATTCACTTCTTAAAGCTAAAAATGAATTACATTTCTGAACTTACCCAAAGCTCCTGAGCTCCTCCACAGCTCTTGTCATCCTATCCCCCACCCCTGCTCCTCCTGCCTTCCCATGGCAAGAAAGCAGTGGTGGTAAAAGAAGGAATGGGAAAGACAATTCTGCTTTCTTCCTCCCTAAATCCTCCACAGTTCTGGGACTGGCTACCAGTCAGGGAACTTGGGAAATTCTCTCAGACATACCCCAGGCAGCTGGGGCGCGCAGTGCCGATGCTGATACCACAGGACAAGGCCTAGCCCCAAAAGAACACGGATTTTCACTCACTGATGTAGAGCCACAGAAGTGTCCAGGCTATGACTGCGAGGATGAAGAGAAATACTGTGAAGACAATGATTTTGTTTTGGACATTCCAGAAGGGAGCTTTCTTCTTGGATGGCTTCTTGGGTTTGGCTTTGCTGATAGGTTTTCGAGGTGCTCGTCTACCTGGAAGCTTCCCGTGGGCACTGACCACCTGAACTGAGATGTTGGATATCTTAAAAAAAAAAAAAAAAAAGAAGAGAGAGAGAATGAAAAAAAAAAAAAAGAGAGAAGAGAAGAGAAGAAAGAAAAAAAAAGGAAAGAAAGGGCGAGAAGAGAAAAAAGACAGTCTAGAACACATGTGGACTAGAGTCACCCAGTCAGGAGAATCTTAGTGCTAAAAGGCCTCAAAATATCAGTCTACATCATCAATACAAATGTAAAGAATGACTTCCATTAAATCATGTAATTGAGAAAAATCAGACATTATATGAGCCCCAGTGAATTATTCATTATATGAATCCCAGATCCTCTCCTCAAACTCTCCAGTTCCACTAAGTAGATGCTATAGAGGATGGACTCGGATTTCCTGGAGGGTGGCCCAGAGGACCCGAAGGTCAGGAGGTCAGGAGTCTAGGAGGGTCCTCTCATGTGTACACAGCTCACTGTGGGAATAAGTGGGTGTTTCACGTATTTGTATTATGTTGCCTTTCTCCAACCATCAATTTCTTCTGTTTGAGGCAGGACTGAAAATAAGAATATAAGTGAGTTCCTCATAGAAACAAATTGATTTCTCACTTATGGCTTCCTGACGGAGTGTTAGAGGAAAAAAAGTTGACATTCCGGTTTTCGTGCAAGGCTGTAGGATAGGAACAAGGGCCTCCTGTGTGTGCATAAGACAGCCAATGAGCTGGTCAGGGACTCAGTGTCTCAATGGCAAACGAAAAAATTATTTAAAAATAAAGAATGAAATAGAAGACTCGGGAAATTATTGGTTTTAGCATATGGATCTGCGAAGTATCTCGTGCAAGAGGAAAAAAATGCATTATTTAATTGTTTCCCTCCTCTTTTTTTTTTTTTCCTCCTCTACCCTCTGTCATCTGATGCTGTGAATTCTTTAATAATGTATGCAAGAGTTTAGCTTCTTTGAAGGAGAGATTTATACATGTCAGGGTAACTAAACTCCAGTGATGAAATAACTTTTAACCACACATTCCTTTAAAGGCAACAATCTAGCACACCAGTTCCAAAGAGATCATCTCTCTTTTGAGTGCTCTTAAAGAGTTCTCTCATTCTCTCTTACTCTCCCTCACTCTTCCATTCAAAGTCCATGTCTTTAATCCTACCAGTTAATGGGATAATACGTGGCCAAGTATATTCTGAATTATTCATGGCCCCCTCCTTCTCTTTGCCAAAGACCCTTGTCCACCCCTGGAGTGAAATGTAGCTTATATCCCTCCCGGTGAAATTGAACTAGACCGGGCTTAGTTGAACGTCCTGCAGGCATGAGGGTGGTGTTTCTCCAGAGAATTACATTCTATTGCAGGACGAACTATGGTGCCAAATTATTTTCAAATATTTGCCCAAAGAAGTCAAAAAGGAAAATGCACAGAAATGCTGGCGCGTTGTAGGACTGACAAGGCAGGATCCTTCAGGGCAGGAACACATTATAGGCCGTTTCAGTTAGCACTGATTAAATTTTAAAATGGAATTTGTATAGAGATCAGTACAATTTCCCTGAAGTTTTAGAAAAACAGTTGCAAATCAATTGCCAAGTACAGCCCTTTGAAACAAGCTCACATTGGTAAAAATCCATTAAGTACCGTAAGAAGATCAAGTATGTTATTCTTGCTGGCTTTATTTGTATAAAGTCACATGGTCTCATTTTACTAACCGGGTCACCAATAAATGGCATTCAAGCAAGAGAGAAGGCTTCCCACGCTGTACTTACGCTCACGTCCACAGGTTTGGATGAAACCTCGGTGTTTTCTTTGTCCATTGTTAGGTTTTCCCTGTGTGAGCAGAGCGGGGTCTCAAAGCTAGTTTTTACCCTCTCACATTCTCCCTTGAGGAGAATGGGTGGCTGCCTTCAAGCTAGCTTTCAGAGGGAAGGAGTCAATTTACCTCCACCAACCAGTGCAGAAACTGAAGCTCCTCATTACCATATAGTGAGCGTTAAAGGGACCTCGCACCCTGACTTGGCACCTCCACACCATGGGCTTCTTGACATAACTCCTTACGAGTCAGGCCCTCAGAGCAGAGCCTCAAGGCAAGATCACCTCAGGGACACATGCAACAATCTGAAAATATTTACAAGTCATTAAAATATTGCCTCTCAGTTAGTAAGAGATGAAAAGTTAAATCAAATTTAAAAAAATTTTTTTTACCGATATCTTCTAAAGAATTTACTAAGAGATGCAACTTATAACCCCCAGTCCTGCTTCTTAGAAATCTCCACAGCCCCATTTCTCCTGCTTGGATCCGGGAAGCTTCCAGAAGCCTCACTCTCTGATTCTGCTCTTGACTGTGCAGCTACAGGCTCTGAAAATCCCCATTCGAGGGGAATTATACTCTTTTTCTCCCCGTTCTTACAGTCCTCTGTCAACGTGGGCCTTTTCTGGTGAGAAGGCCCTGCACTCATCTCCCGCATTCTGCCCACACCAGCCTGAATTAGGTTCAAGGGTGGGAAGTGGGGAATCATGAGGGCCGTGGTCCTTAGCAGGCAGGGGAGGAAAAGGCTGGGCTTGCTCGTTTCACAGCTCGTCCCTGTAACACAAACAGGCTTTCCTGTGAGCACCAAGCTTTAATGGAAAGCAGATCAATGGCCCTTTAGACGAGAAGCACTGCTGTGGACACAATCTCAGGCCTCACTCCAGGGCCGTTTGTAAGAAAGCACGCGAGAAACTGCCGACTGAGAGTGGTCAAATGTTAGTCAGGTGAGGACAGAATGGCAAACTATGTCATGTACTAATTCACTTCCTGGCTTTGCAGTTTATTAATAACACTGATGAAAGAAAGAATACTGCTTTAGGCTTTATAAGATGGGGAAATCTAAAAATAGAGCTCTCTTTAATCGTCCCTCTTTTCTGTATTATTTCCCTTATTTCTAGAACTACTCCTCCCACCTGTGTAAGTAAGCTCCACGCCCTCAGCAGTGGCCACTGACAAAGACTCTCTCTTTGAGAGTCAGCCCTGAGACAGGCTCCTCTGAGCCCTCTTGTTGACGAGGCCTCATCCCTGGGCCCTATCCTCAGCCTATCCAGCCCAGCTGTAGTAGCAAGAACGCTGCTGTAAGTTTAGTGAGAATTCCCTCCGCCCCACAACCTTGACATCTGATCACCCTTGATACCCAATCAAGGTCCTCATCCCCCACTCTTGCTGTGTAAATCCTTGGCCTGCCTTCAGTGAGAATCTCCCTACCCTTGATGTCTTCTCAGTGATTTTCCACCCACTGGCCCCTTACTCTGCTCACTAACCACAAATCACCGGCGGTCTTTGCTGTGTCTGGAGTTGGGCTACATCCTGTCCTGCAGTCTCTGTCCCTCTTGCAATGGCCCTGAATAAAATCTGTCTTCGGAGCCTTTCCCTGGGCGTCCAGCTGCTCTATTTCTCTTTGACATCGCCATGACTGGGAAGGGATAGCAAATCACAGGAGGCTATGCTACGTGCACAGGATTTTAAAACAAGCAGAAAGCCAACCAACGTCTGCTTTCTAGTATTACCATATACCAGCAATTCTAAATAATGTCTAAATAATAAATACTCCTCCCTGAACAAAGCTCTGACTGGGATAAGTTTGAAACAATTGCCGCCCATTACTACAAATGAGTTTTAAAAATAAGTATATGCAAGCTTCAAATGAGCTCATTTTTATTCTCATCTTTCAATAAATAATGAGTGTCACATGGACATTAACTGAGAGACTCCCATTTGTACAGTTGGTCTCAAAGTCAAGACTCTGTGACACACGCTTCTTTCAGGAGAAAGTTTCTAATGGTCTGGAATCATTTGAATTTACTCGGCACAGAATCCTGAGTCTCCAACAAACCCTATGGAGCTGCATATTCCTGCATTTAAACAGAAGATGTAGCATAAGCAACAAGAGTAGCATGACAAAGATGAAGAAATGTAACTTCAATATTTCATTTTTGTTAATCCATGTGACCATTTGGAGTTCATTTACATTGCAAATTTAAAACAAGCATACAAGGGCACCTGGGTGGCTCGGTCAGTTGGGTGTCTGCCTTCGGTTCAGGTCATGATCCTGGAGTCCTGGGATCGAGCTCTGAGTCGGGCTCTCTGTTCAGCGGGAGCCTGCTTCTCCCTCTCCCTGCTGCTTCCCTGCTTGTACTCTCTCTCTGTCAACTAAATAAATAAATAAAACCTTTTAAAAAAAAACAGGCATATAGGGTGTAAACTGCAAAGTGTAAAAATTAGTACATAATATTTTGTATGCGATACTTATCTTATTGACTTTAATTTTTACTTTTTAATTTAATTAATCATAATTATGCATACAAAACTTAGTAAAATCTTTCAGTTTTTTCTAGTTATTATTATTCATGGTATTTTATGATTATTGCTGTAATGACTTTCATTATATAAGAGAATGGATTGTTAAAAAACGATCCACTCTAGATGGAAAGCTATACGATAAAGCAAGTGTAGCAAATGTTAATGGTTTACTCCAGGTGTATGTGTATATGTATTTATAGTACTGAATTTTTTCCATTGTATGTTTGAAGTTTTTCTTGATAAAATGTTGGGGGTAGTGTGGAACTATCATTTCTGGAGGTCAAAGACTCTAGACGAGCGATTGGTTTTGAAAGACAATCACGAAGAAAGCTGGGATGCAAGATAAAGTCTGGATGACTGAACCTCCATCCATCTCCCTGTTGCCTTTACTGGCATGGAAGTTCTGCTACAGAGCCCCTTCCTTCAATTCCAGAACACATGATCAAATCACAACGGCCAGACAGAGGTTGGTGCTTCCTATCCTAAGCCATGTGAAAGACAGTGAAGAGGTTTCTATCCCCTTCCTGGGAACAGAAGTCCCTGTGCTACGTGCTGATGATGGGCTGAGTAGATAGTGTGCAGGTACCTGAATTGAAGGAGAAACACTTCTCCACCGGATTTAGCAGTGGTCCTTGGGAGCCCACAACTGACCCAACATATCAATTCAATGCACACAAATATTTTTAAAGTGTCAACCTTCTATCAAATGGCAAGCCTGGTGCATCTGAGGGTCTGAAGGTAGGGCCAAGTCATCCACCTAACCTGAGAAAGGTTCTGAGCCCCTGGCGTAGAAGGCAATTAGCAGGTGCCGCCTCCATCCTTGTGCTCAATTCAGTAAAAACATAGATTTGGGCTGAAGAGCACTTGAATAAACTAGTCCAGACGTGATCTACAATTCAGCCCTAACCAGATACACCTAGAGGGTTCAGACTGACCCACGTTGGTAAAAAGCATTTGTACAGAAAGCGATCTCTGTTCTGACTTGGTCAAACATCTGGTTCCCTGTAGGTGCTGAATCGGCTCAGCGCTTGATGAAGGAATGAATCTGCCCCAGCTAAAATGTATTGACTTTGGAAATTATGCAAAGATCACTAGTTTATAAAGGGATACTTTGTTTGAAACCAACTTTAAAACTCAGATTAATCAGATTGAAAGGCTAGGATTGGGGAAATGACAGAAGTGATAAAACCTGAGAACAATATATGATAGACTGAACTAAAACAGAGAAACCAAAATGAACTTGACGCAGGAAGGCTTGGAGAAAAAGGAAGAACAAAAACAAGAGGAGGTGAAAACAAAAAGACAAGAGAAACGAAATCATTTTAAAGGTGTATCCCCTGGCATGACCGGGCCTGGAGAACATCTCTCATCTTAGCAGAGTCAAGCCGCACACCATTCCGCAAAGTAACACTTCCCCACCAATTTCCTTTGTCACGCTGTGCAGCGCTCTGGACTCCAGCGTGTCCTACCAGCTTTCCCAGAGGCTGTGTGCATGTTCTGGAATCTGAAATAAATCCCATCCAACTACTTGCTCATTATCCTAAATCATTCCCAATTAGAAGCCCCGATGGCCTTGATGTAATTTACAAATGGCAAACAAAGAAATATCTCAGCATATGGTCAGGTCATTTCTATCAAAGATCAGACACTTGGGAGCACAGCTAACATCCAAATAAACACATTAGTGATGTGGTAAAGCAACAATCCCACCCTCCACCACCCCTAACACAAGACAGCCTTCCGATTTTCATAGCCTTTCTGAGATTTCCAAATTGAATTAGACCTTTTCTCCTAAAAAACAGTTTGGCTTTCCAACATTTCCTATCCTAAGTGGGGGAAGTGATAGAGCGCGGAAGCAGGTCTTTCTCCCCTTCTTTCTGCAATTACAAACCTGCTGTAGGTTTCGTTCCAGCCAATACATAGCTGTGTGTGGTTTCTGTCACGGTGGTTGCTAAATTCTTTTTTACTCATTTCCACTGGTATCTCTATTTGATTAAGGCTTACCTAAAACCTCAAGGAATCTCAGAGAGGGGTTTATTCATCAGTGTATCTCCTGGGCTGTCCCACTGTGACTGATCTCACTTGAGAGTTCTAAAACATGGTTGGTAATGATGTACTATATGGTGGCTAACAGAACATTAAAAAAAAAAAGTCACCAATTTTCAGAGTTAGGTCATATTTGCTTTATCTCTTTTTTTATATGAACATAACTTTTTCCTGAACCATTAAAAATAATTAATTAATTAATTTAAAAAACATGGTTGGTGGCACCTGGTTAACTTATTTGGTTGGGCGTCTGCCTTTGGCTTGGGTCATGATCCCAGGGTCCTGGGATTGAGTCCCGTCTCAGGTTCCCTGCTCTGCAGGGGGGTGGAGGAGAGGGCTGCTTCTCCCTCTCCCTCTCCCTCTCCCTCTGCCCCTTCCTTTGCTTGTGTTCTCTCTCTCTCTTTCTCTGTCAAATAAATAAATAAAATATTTAAAAAGTAAAGCATGGTTGGGGATATCCTTGGACCTAGCATCAAGAGGCAAGAGGCTCCAGCAGAGTTTTATTGTCTTTCCCCAACAGGCTAAATGCCTCTGACTTTTTGAGGACGATTGTTGCCATCCTTTCGCTTTCCCATCAAGCATAAAGGGCATATGAGTGGATGTCTCTGCTAAGTGATCACTCGTTACATCAATGTGCTCCAGTGGACCGGAAAGAGACTTATCTTCCGTGGTATCTTTGCACTTCTTTCACAAGGTGAATGTTACCAGAAGTCCTTGACAGCGCCAAATGCCAGTTATCCGCAGCTGTCAGGTGCCTCGGCCTCACTGCGGAAATTAGCGTTTTACCAAACCTGGAGAGGCTGTGGACTCTGACCCCTGGGCTGGTATCAGGCGTAATCCAGAGCCGCGAGGCAGGGCTGCGCCAGTAGGGGGCGCCAGTGCCTGACTCTCCTAGTGATAAACTCAGGTCGGCTGAGGCAGTCTCCATTCTTAGAAAAACCCCAAGGGTAACGTGAGACTTGACATATAGCAAGCGCTCAGTAAATCTTGGCTAATGTGTTAATTAAATAGTAATTAAGAACATCTATTAATTATCATGGATTAAGGAATACAACATTGCCAAAGACCTAGTTTCCCCAGAATTAGTTATTTTTGCCTCACAGGGCTGGGTTGTATTACAGACTAGTTCACTTCTCAAAATTAAATATTCTCCCCAGCGGAGAGCCTCACTCACCTTAGTCTAATCCTGGCCTTAATTAAACGATTCCACAGAAAAGGGAAAATCTACGTAACATTGATATAGCTTTGCAGGAATAATCCCAATGAAGAGTTAGTTGTATGTTCAACGTTCACATGTAGACAAGCTATATTAAGTACTGGTTGTTCCTCTATACACCAGGGCACTCTGAATTCAGGAAGAAATTAAACACATCTTTTGGGCTGGGTCCAGAAAATTGTACGTATTTGTGTTTTCCTGAATTACAGACAAGCGAGCTCTTCACTGTGAGTTCCTACTCTGGAAAGATTAAATGCTGGGTGAATGCAGGGGGTGCCAAGTCTTCACCTGTGTATCTCCCAGAGCCCAGCAGTGTGTCTCAAATGTGGAAAGCAGCATAGTATAATGGAATTCATAAAACTCTGGAATCATCATATTCAGAGTTCAAATTTCTAGTTTCCCCATAACTAGCTGTGAGAACTTGGCAGTCCTTCACCTCCTCTGATCCTCACTTTTCTTATCTGGAAAACTATGTAAACACTCCCCTTGCAGGATTGTTATATGCATTTGAAGAGATGGATTATACAGAGTGCCTGACACTTAGTAGGTGCTCAATAAATATCTTTCAAATGAAATTCCCTTAGCTCATTATTTTTTCCTTCAGTTGTTTTGAAACAGGATTTCTTCTCAGGCAGACTTTCTCATTTTGCAATCTCTGGGAGCCAAACTCATTCCATCATAAGACTAATGCAGTGTTCTCCCAAAGAATTATTGATCCAAGAATGTGGAACCAGCATGGTTCTTTAATTTTATCCGACAGAAGGCAATTCAATGTTTCATTAAAACAAAGGTCGGTAGGGCAATAATCGCTCTAAACCCAATTGAACCATAGTGAAATTTATCCTTGCTCTTTAAAATAGCTTTGCATTCTCTGCTCAGGGCCATAAAAGTTGACATATTTATTTTGTGAGTATATAGTAAGCTTATAGCCACATCAGATCTTTCATTTTGCTGAATGACAAATTAACCACATTTTGCCTTAGTCCTCTTGCCTAAGACATTCAAGTTGAATTCTAGAAGTAATAATTTCTGTTCTGGTCAGATATTTTGCCTTTATTATTATTTTTTTTAACCAGTTGGCTCTTCTGTCTTACCAAACCTGCGTATGTCAGAGTCAGTAACAAGCATGAACAGCTCATGGATTTAATGTGCTCTTTGGCAGAGATGAAGAATGTTGGGATTTGGGGTTAGGACCCAGCAATCATAAAACTCTTTTGCAGCTGCTCAGGAAGAACACCAAGTTCCACTAACATCTTAATTCGCAGATGGTGTCTTTCAGAACATTTGCGCACATATTTTTTCAGTGATAATGCTGATGAGAGCATAGAGAAATGGCCACACCTATCCCTCCTCGGGGGAGATAGTGACCTGAAGCTTACTTCTCATCCATGTACCATGAGGGCATTACCAAGCTCATGTGAAAGATGGTCTTGACTCTGCATCATTCAAGAGGCTGACTGAATGGGGACAGTTAGCTTTCAAACTGTCCAAGCGAACTAGGCATACAAAACAACTTGCAAGAACGTTGTGCTCATTTCTGCCAATATTGCTACCAGAAGTTACTCTGTGCTTCTTGTTACCATAGCAGTGAACGATTCATAGTCAACAGAATTATTTTCATTTCAATGACTGGTGAGATTAGCAGTTTTGAGGCGACGGCAATTACATTTATTATCAACAATAATGCAGCAATCTATTATGTCATTAAAGCTTTCTATAAACGATAACTAAAATGACAGCATGCATAGAAATAAAAACACAAAACAAAAACAAGGCTTTATGAAAACTAAGCTTTGCATTTCCGCTGACATAAGACTAGCCTCAGTCACTGTTGTTGGTGGGAGGGGTGATAGGAAAAGCAGACAAGTCTGGCCTAGTCTGTCTGCCTGGAGTCAGACATTTTCTTAAGTCATCTTTCTGTGTCTGACATATTAGACAACCAGAAATGGGACATATGGTCACACTGCAAGCAGGCACAACACTACAGATGTCACTAGCCATTAGTAAATCTTTTTATTTCCAGGATCACCAGGAGACTTGATCTTGGCTCCTGGGTTGAAACAGATGTGTGAAGCCAAGAGCTCCTTGTCTGGATCCAGTGGTGCACCTGAAACCATCACCAGGGAAAGTTCTACAGATTCCACATCAAGGTGAAGTCTTACAAAGCTGACCGAATTAGTCTTTTGAAAAACAACTTGAAAACAAACAATTTTGATGCATTCTTTTAAGATCCTGACCTTTAGCTCAGTCTCCTGGAGGTCTAAGATGGAATGAGGCTCTCGGGCATGGGTACCACAGGTCCTTCCCACGTCGCCATGACCCTGTTCAAGGACACCCAGCAAGGATTTGTCTGGAAATCCAAGCCTGTTCCTCACTATTTTAACTCTGTTGGGAGCAGGCAGATTGGGGCAAATGATAAGGAAGCCCATACATTCCCAGGATGGCACAAAGCAGAGGTTCCTGAGTTCAGTCTCCTCTGGCAAACATTCCCGGGCCAGCTCAGCCCAAAGAATTTTCCTTCAGAGAGGCCAAGTGAACATGGCTCTCATTTGGCCCTTAAGCAAGCAATGCTTGCTGCAAAATCCTTGCAAAGCAAGGAGCTGCAGAGTGATTCTGTTGTTCAACTAAAACTACAAAGTCACCCAATTAAAAGCCATGTTCGTATTTCATTATCTCCCTAATTTGTTATACAATTCCATAAATATATTAGGGACTCAGTAAATTCTTGGTGATTGGTGGCAGGAATGATTTTCTAGTCATTTCCATACCTTCAGCACATAGATGGCTTTTGCTAATTCCCAGGACAGTTTCTGAATACATAAATAAAGGAAAAGAATAGAATGCTACGTTAAGACATGACTTAATAAAGCTTAGGAAGAATTAGGGTTAGCAGAAAGACTGAGTAATAAAAATGAATGAGTACTTCTCTGGAAGCTTCTAAAGAAGCCTCTAAAGATTAATTAGCCAATTGATGAAGGAGAAGTCATTTCACCTTTCGTCTCTAGTATTATTATAAATAAAACTCAGGGCTTGGAATAGGTGATCTCTCTATGATTTTAGAAGAGGAAAAGGCAAGGAATGGAACATGAGTTCAAGTTTCTATTCAGGGCTAGCCAGGGATAGGTCCCCAGAAAGCCCATCCAGTTAAAAAAGGGGCACCTGGGTGACTCAGTGGGTTAAGCCTCTGCCTTCGGCTTGGGTCATGATCTCAGAGTCCTGGGATCGAGTCCCATGTTGGGCTCCCTGCTCAGTGGGGAGCCTGCTTCTCCCACTCTCTGCCTGCCTCTGCCTACTTGTGATCTCTCTCTGTCAAATAAATAAATAAAATATTTTTTAAAAAGTTCTCTTAAAAAGAGAGAAAATGGTTCATTCTAACAGATTTTTAAAATTCACTGCTAGAGTTGGTTAGATATTATTTTATATAGAATTTTTCACATCTATGTTCCCAAGTGAAATCAGCATGTAATTTTCTTATTCTTGTTGGGTTCTGGAATCAGTGTTAAACAAGCTTCATGAGGTGAGTTAGACTCAATAGATTGGTCTTTTCCTAACAATTTCTTAAATTTATCAATATCTCTATATTTTCTCTAAACAGGACACTTTACTCTTCTTTCTCCTTTCCTGGATTGTTATAAATAAGCTTTTTCTTTAAGGAGGGCATGTATTGCATGGAGCACTGGGTATGGTGCATAAACAATGAATCTTGGAACACTGAAAAAATAAAATTAAATAAAGAAAGAAAGAAAGAATTTTTTCTCTCTCTATTGTTTAGTCCTGGTTTTCTCATTAACTTCTCCTCATTTCCCATATCAAATAGCATTTTCCTGGTAAGATATTTTTCTAATTGAAATACTTAATGCAATTATGTTTTCAGGGGGTCTTTGTTAAATCTTTTTGCTCCATTTTTGGGCTTAAAAAAATGAGTTGCTATGTAGAAAATTACATGTTCAATGTTTTCTTTTTTCCCTTCAGCTCCTCAAAAAATAACACCTTATGTCTCCAGGTTACTGTTGAGAAGTTCAATGTTGATATGATATTCTCCTCCTACATGTAATGGGCTTTTACTTTTTGAAACCTTTGGGAGTTGGGGCACCTGGGTGGCTCAGTGGGTTAAAGCCTCTGCCTTCAGCTCAGAGGGTCATGATCTCAGGGTCCTGGGATCGAATCCTCCCGCGCCCCCCCCCCACCCCGCCCCGTATTGGGCTCTCTGCTCAGCAGGGAGCCTACTTTCTCCTCTCTCTCTGCCTGCCTCTCCGCCTACTTGTGATCTCTGTCTATCAAATAAAAAAAATATATATTAAAAAAAAAACCTTTGGGAGTTTTGTATTTATTCTTAGTGATCATACATTTCACTATAATGTTTCCCACTGAGGACTCCTATCATTTTTTTTTTTTTTTTTGGCATCTTTGTAAGTCTTTTAAAACTGAGTCTTCAGGTCTTTTTTTTTTTTAACTTCTGGGAAATTCTCAAAAACATTTCTTGAGATTTTTCCTCGCCTATATTGATCTTTTTCCTTTCCTTCTAAGATTCCAATTACATGATTTTTGACCCATATCACTTAACATTTTTTTACTTACCATTTATTTGTGCCTATCTTTTTTAGAATGCCTTGTTTTGATATTCCAACTTATTAGCTCGTTCATTTTATCCATTCTACTCTCAATCTTTATTTCTTTTTTTTTTTTTAGATTTTGTTTATTTATAGAGAGAGCAAGTTCATGCACGCCAGCGGGAGAGGGGGGTGCCAGCCGGTAGGGCAGAAGAAGAGGGAGAAGCAGACTCCCCACTGAGCAGGGAGCCTGGCATGACTTGGGCTGGAACCCAGGACCTGGAGAGCACGACCTGAGCCAAAAGCAGCCGCTTAACAGACGGAGCCACCCAGGTGCCCCATTATTTCATTTATTGTTTTATGTTCTATATCCCCAGTTGATTTTTCTTCATAATGGGCTATTGCTTCATGTTTCCAATATTTTCGCTTATCATTTTTAGTATACTTATTAGATTACTTTTAAATGATTCTTCTGTCTGGTCCATGGATTCTGCTTCTTGGGTTAACGGTGATGGGTGATCGGGTGTGTCTTTTGATGGCAGATGGTACTTTTGTTCCTCAGGAGTCTTCCGGATGCTGCCCGTGAGCTTACATTGCCCTGAAGTAAACTGCTACCTTGATTACAAATACAAAGTGAGGAAAGGGGGAAAATGCCTCAGGCCCCAGTTTGGATTGCTCCTGGGGACTCTCAGGAGTTGGAAATGCTGTGTTGAGGCAGGTGGTCTTTGGAATTACAAACTGGGCTCTCTTTCATGCTCTGTTAACTCCTACCCCTCCAGTCCACCTCCTCCCCCTAGGGCCTCAATTTTTGTTAACAGCCTCATCCCCAGGCTGTCATCATGCAAAGGGACTCAGAGGTGGGAGCCTGAGGCCGCTGGGGTGCTCCTGCTGAGAGGAGGAAATGCCCCAGTGCCTGAAAGTCCAGCCGGTGTTATCACTGGCTCCTCACTCACTGCCCTAGATTTGGTAGGCTACTTCCTTCCGGCTCTGAGCTGATTTCCGCTGTTTTCCTGCCTCTTCGTTTCTCTGGCACAGCAGCGGTGGACCGGGGTGGTGTGGGAAACCAAACAGGCAGAGCCTAGCAGCCCCCTTGCAAACCTATGTCCTACGCTTCCACTCTCAATCCCAGACAGGGACCTGACCATCTTCCATCTCTCTCCAGGAATTCCATCCCAGTTTTATTTCAGTTTTTTGGTTTTCATCAACCTTCCTCTCTTGCTTTTGTGGCGACTTTGAGGTAAGTGTTCAGCTGCCATGTTCATGTGATGTCTTTCCAGAAACAGAAAACTCACCAGTGGCTGTCAGAGTCAACAGGGCTCCTACAGGACACATTAGCCCTTTTAGGTGACTCAGGCTCATTTCCTTTACTGATTCTTGTTTTGTTTTGTTTTGGTAATATTTAAAGTCTTTTAAAATCTTATGCTGAATCCTAATATGTAAAATAGATAAGATCCATGATGCTCTTACTGAAGAAGGAATGGAGACCCAGGATTTTGCCTCTTACAAGCAGTGCTGCCCACCCCCCATGGGGATCCCATAGAAATCTCTATGGAAGCCTAGAACTGCAGAGAACACAGTTTGAAAGCCACCCCCCAAACCTTAAGAGGGTGACAATATCTACAGTTTCATTTATTTTTATCTTTCCTTGTTAATTAACAATGCATTATATGGCTATGACACCTTATTTCTTTTCTTACTAAATGTATGACTTTTTTTCTTGCTTCTGCTGCTAAGAAAGAATAAGATTAAGTTGGGTGGTCCCAAGGCTTATTAGCCTTCTTCATTTTTATATGGCTGACAGAATCTGTAGAATCTATCCCATCTTAGCTAGAGCTCAGCCTTAGGCAATATCCAGCAGTTTTAGGGATTTAGATCCTCTAAGTGAGTGTAAGGGAACAATCAATACAGCCTCTAACTCCTGGCTTCTGAAGAAACTGTTTCAGTGTGGGCATCAGAGCCAGGGTCTCGCTGCTGGGGGAAGAGTATTGGTTCGGAAGTGACAATTGCTCTTTCCTTCAACAATCACCCATCCATTTGATAAAACCACCCATCCAGCAAATACTTCGTGGGCACCCATACGCGAGCCCCTTAAAGGGGGTATGGGTTTGCTCATTCCTGTGTCCCCCCTCCCCTCGCAACCTCCCCAGCTCCCCAGCCCCCAGCCCTCCACCCCCCACCGCTCAGATCATTGCGTCTTGAGCACAAGGTAGGAAATTTGACCCAAGGAATCAAAGAGCTTGTGCTTGAACTCACGGCTGTAGACTGTCAGAGTGGGCAAAACTATCCCTAAACGCCCTAGACGTCTACTGCCATTGCCAAGATAAACAGCACAACCTTCTCAGGGCTTCCTCAAAGCTCCCACTTAACAGCTTCGACTCAATTCCATCCTGCTGGCCCCGTGAGCGAATGAAAGCCAGCCCTGCCTGCCGAGACGCTGCCCGGAAGAACGAGGTTCACGTTTGAAGCCACAAGACAAATTTGTTTATTAGGTGTGTTCTAGTAAGTTGAGGAGGGGGCATTTTTTTAGCAAATAAATAAATAAATAATCAGACAAAAGGCGACTTTGGGGCCAAGGAGGAGCTCAGGAAGAGGTGGCGGAGTCTTTGCATAGTTCTACATGAACGCAAGGTGGCAGCAGTGGGCAACGCGGGTTTGCAGCTGAAATGCGGCACTTGCAAAAACCAGAAACGGGAGGCTTCGAGAAAGAGGAGAAGGTCGGAAGGTGACTAACTATTTCTTTATCACAGAGACTGTGGTGTGGAACATTCGTCCTCTCTCCTGGGAGGCTGGAGGCGGCATCTTACATGATCTGCCTGGGCATCCCGTAGCCGGTCATGCCTGCTTGGGAGGCTCCCTTGTTGCTGCCCATCTGCAGGCCAATTACGTTCTGTCCCTGGCGAAGCTGCTCCTCTGAAAATCCTCTCCGATTCTGCTGAGCTTTCCTGGGCAGAGGAAGTGAGGGGAATCAGGTCATTCTGACAGTCTTCAAACCCTTTCCAGGATATGCAGTTAGAATGGTCAGGGGTTGGGGGGGGAGGTGTCGGTCACTGGATAGAACACAAGATCACCAAATAGAATAGTAAGCCCTGTACTGAGCTACAGTACTGAGAGCAACTATCCTCCTACTCCGGGCTATGCTCCTACCCTGGGCTATGCTCCTACCCTGGGCTATGCTCCTACCAGGGACTATGCTTGCACCCTGGGCTGTGCTCCTACCCTGGCTGTGGTCCTATCATGAGCTACGTGCCTACTCCAAGTATACTGCATGATACATGAGCTCCCTACTCCTTAGATCCCAGATGATTTTTTAGAATTTGCATGAAAGAATTAGGTGTACCTCTCTGAAGACTTCATTCTCAGATAACTTTCCTGTCACCCACTCTCTCACAGTTACCTCAAGCCCTTGTGCAAATTACCAACAGCTCTTCTTACAAAGCAGGTCATTAATCCCAATCCACCTTTCCCTGTTGTCGGTCCAAGTATTAATGCTCCCGTTTTAGAGCCACAGGACCTAGGAGTCAAGGAAGAAACGCTTCGTACTCTTCACCAGAGGTCAGCAAGCTTCAGTAAAGAGCCAGATAGTAGGTAATTTTGGCTTTGTGGGTCATATAAACCATGGTATGTTACTGACAAAGTGGGGACTAAAACCAGAGTTTCCACTGGCCAGTATCTGGGAGGTTTTTGGACCAGATTCATTTAAACTTGTCCTTTTTTATAACTGTCTAGAAGAAGAAGGAGGGATTAGGGAAAGGAAGGGTCATTTATCTGCTACAAAGTGCTCTTTTGTCCTCATGGCCCACTGAGCTATTGGGTTGAGTTTATACTCGCTTGCTTCCCTCCACCCCTGAAAACAGCAACAACAGCCGCAAAATAAATCCTTTACTGACATGACCACATAAGACGTTATCCAGACCAGGCCACCTTTGAAAGTGAAAGTGACCATTATCAGTAAGCACACTGGGACAACAGGCACAAACCAGGACACATTTTCCCTTCATCGAGACCAAGAATAAATAGATAAATGAGTTGACTTGGGGCTTCTTAGATCATAATAAAACCAAGTTCAGACCTCAAGCCCCCTCTGAGAAAAGCCAACCAGTCCTCCTCGGCCTCTTGAGAAAGAACATGGCCCAAGCCCGAGGGTCCCAGTATCTAGCAGGAAACACTCAACCAAGTCTGCCCTGGGTGGGCTGTTGGCCTCATGGCAGCATGGGTCTTTCCTCACTCTCAGGAATCAGCTGGGGGACCAGGAGTGCTTGCCCCTAAGGGCTTTATGTCGAAACAGCCTGAGGCTTCAGATGCTCTCTCTGGTAGGATCTTCCTCTGCTGGGGGTCAGCAGGGTACAAAGAAGCAGGAAGTGATACTCACCTGTGAAACCAGGATGGCTCTCCCCGATAACAGCCATCATCCTTGGTGACCGCAACGCTGCCGAGAGCCATCAGGGTCCTCTGCACGGCTGCCATGTCCTTCCCTGCAAGCCAACAGAGAAATGAAGGCCAAGCCTATGTCAGGGCTGAGGAATCTGGAAGGATGGGGATGGCCCTCTGGAAAGGAAGTTCTGATAGGAGGCTGTCGGCGATCCCATCCAAAGGAGGGGGCTAGCAAACACTTCTCCAAGCCCTGAAGATAACTGTAGCAGAACTTCCCAGGAGGGATCAAACAATCACCTTCCTACTCTCTATGTGACTTGCCCAGTTTCTCATCCTTTCCCAGTTGCCATATGAATAAAACATTCCAAACTCCTATCTGTTCAGATACAGGGAGGTCCCTGCTCTGGGCAGAAGCCCTCACCTCCGTGGGTTCTAGAGGCCGTGGCAAGGGGAAAGCCTGTAGCTAGGCTTGCTAGCTGGTCCACAGAAGAGGATTTTCCTCAGGACTGCAGGGGTGGGGTGGGGAGGAAACTAGAAAGAAGTTGTTTTGGATGACTTAAATGCGCCAAACCCCAGGTGGCTCCTCTCTTTCACTTTCTCTGGCTGAAACGGGTCTAAAATCATCCACATGCCTCCCATGGAGTACTCACTTGGCTCTCCGGGCTGGAGGCGCGCACACGAAGGAAAGCCAATCAACACAGAAAGCACTCGATGTGACACAAATGAGAGACCCTTTATTTTGTGCAGCCTGGAAGTAGCTAAACGGAGATGATACATAGCTGGCTTGTGGTGCGCGCGCGCACGCGTGTGTGTGTGTGTGTGTGTGTGTGTGTGTGTGAAAGAGAGAGAGAGAGAGAGAGGTGTATGTTGTCCCCCTTCACACAGTGGGAGAAGGAACACGGTTACCTGAGGAGCCCAGTGGCCCTGAACCCACAGAGAAAGCCACTGGCTCTACAAGTCAGCCTGTTCCTCCCGTCTTTCCGCCTTTCCTCCCTTCCAGCTGACTGCCAGGCCCCGGGCTGGGAAAGATGCTACCATGTGGTCAGCGCTGACTGAGAACCAGATCTGTGGAGTGTGGAGAGCAAATCTCAAGACACAGGGTTAGTTGGAAAGGAGAGCAGCGTTCAGCAGGGCAGGTAGGGGGGCGGGTCAAGCTATGAAAGTTAACAGCAAGTGTCGGGGCGCCTGGGTGGCTCAGTGGGTTAAAGCCTCTGCCTTCTGCTCAGGTCATGATCCCAGGGTCCTGGGATCGAGCCCCGCATGGGGCTCTCTGCCCAGCAGGGAGCCTGCTTCCCCCTCTCTCTCTGCCTGCCTCTCTGCCGGTGATCTCTCTCTCTGTGTGTCAAACAAATAAATAAAATATTTAAAAGAAAAAAAGAAAGAAAGTTAAGGGCAAATACTAGAAGGCCCTCCTTGGGAGCGCCTGGGGGACTCAGTCTGTGACCTTTGATGTTCAGCCTCTGCTCAGGTGGAGATCTCAGGCTCAGGTGGATCTCAAGCAGACTCCCACTCCCTCTGCTCCCTCCTCCATTCATACACTTGCTCCCTCTCACTCTCAAATAAATAAATCTTTAAAAAAAAAAAAGGTCCGCTTTGCACTGAGTGAACCATCTGTGGTCTTCCCAGTTGAGCTGCTGCAGCTCGGTCACCAGGGAATACAGAATTACAGGAGAGAGGAAGACGGAGAACAAGACCATTAAAGCCCACAGAGGAGGTTCCATTCAGGATGTCCATCTAT
>PISX010024317.1:0-28123 GCA_004024625.1 Mellivora capensis
AAAAAATTTCCTCAGCTTTAATTTTTAATATAGCAAGTACTAGTGGATGTAAAGCACAGAAACAAAAGCTTTGGGGAATCCTCTATTGATTTAAGAAATGTAGGTCCTGGGACCCAAATGTTAGAACCACTATCACAGTTGACAAGAACATTTGCACTCGGTATAGTGCAGGAGTAAAATTGTAACCATGCCATCTACTGTTCGTATGACTCTGGGCAAATTACTTAACTCACCTAAGCCTCAGTTTCCTTATGTGTAATATTATCAACCTCATAGCTTTTTTGTGAAGATGAAATAAGATAATGCATGTGTAGTACTTTACACCAGGTCTGACATGTAAAAGCCAAAACTCTCCTCAAAAATAATTACCCTATCTTAGGAAGGAGAGACAAGAAGATGGCAAACTGATAACTTTTTTTTTTAATCACTGCATACATGTCTTTTCATCATGTACTTTACTTGGAAGTTACAATTTATCAAAAGTCATAATTTAATTAAAACATTTTAAAAATTACCCTGTTCCTAGTAGATAATGGGCTTATAGTTTATTTACCACTTCAGTTTTTATGTTTATTTTTCCAAATTTATCTATGAAAAGAGCTACGCAAACAACGATGGCAGCTCCTAGTGTGAAACATGGCTTTGCTGCAGATGTTAGTGCCAACTCCCAAGTAATTGGCTGATACCTGAGCACATCCATATCCGTTTGCCATACACAAAACTTTGGCTAACCTGGTTTCTACATGCAAAGTGAGAAGGAAGTCCTGATATTTAATTCTAAATTAACAGTCTCTCCCTTATTATTGAGGAGTTCTTATCAACATACATATATGTTCTAGTATCTGCCTTTAAAAAAAAATGTGAGAACACAGGCCACAGGGCCCTCCCAGTTACCATTCCCTTTCCTTGTTCTCTTCTACAACCAACTCTTCAAAAGAGTTATGTTAAAGTCGAGGCTCCTCCTTCCACACATCTGGTTCTCTCTTCCTCTTCAGTCAGAGTTCTGTCTCTACATCCCACTAAAAGTCTTATTTCAAAACCACTTGCCACCAAATCCAAAGAACTTTCTGTGTCCATCTTCTTTAACATTTCATCATCATAAAACAAAATAAAACAAAATTTCAACATCATTTGACGCTGATGACCATACCTCCTTTTACAAAATATCCTATTTTTTTGGTGTCCATGAAGTTGAACTCTCCTGGTTTCCTTCCTACTTCACTGGTCTCTGCTTCGTTTTCATTACTGACTCATCCTCTTCCACTTGTGCTTCTCATCCTCACCTGCTTCTGTCGTTGACTTCGGTGCTGGGCCCTCTCCTTTACCTATGCTCTCTTCCTAGACGCTCTTTCTTCTTTACCCCATCCCTTCATTCTAAATCCTCTCCATAGTCACTGATAGCACAACTAATTTTTTGAGCACTTACTCTCTATAAGGTATAATTAGAGACACTTGGAATGGAGCAGAGAATGAAGCACATACAGGTCTCTGCCCCGGTGGAACTTCTAGTAAAGAGAGAGAAAGAATAAATAATAGTCATAATCAATTAATAGATTACATGATATGTTGAAAATGACTGATGAGTTCTTTGAAAAAGAGAAAAAGAGAGAGCAAGAGAAGGGGATCTAAAATGAGAGAGTGGGAGGAAAGTGGCAGACTGCAATTTTAAATAGCGGTTCAATGAGAAGATGAGCTGAAGTTACAAAGCAGTCTTGTGGGCAAAGTGGGTTGCAGGCAGAGGAAATAGCCAGTATAGGGCCCTCAAGGCAGGAGCTCCTTTGATGTATTTGATGCACCCCTGTGGCTGCAGTGCAGCTTGCATGTGGAGAGGTGATGGCAAAGGGGAAATCAAAGGGTGGGCAAGAACAGGTTTCTTCTCTGAACAACATGAGAGCTACCACAAGGTTTTGAGCAAAGGAGTCCCATGGTCTGACATGTTTCAAAATGTCATTCTGATTACTCTGTAGATGGGGGTGGTGGTTAAGGTTGAAAGTAGGGAGACCAGTTAAGTTGACTATTGCAATGATGGAAGTAGAAGAGAATGTCTTGAAGCAGAGTGGTTGTAGTAAAAATGATGAGTACGGGTAGGATTCTGGATGTATCTTGAAGTTAAATAAATCCAAAATTATTTCCTAATGACTAGATGTAGGTGTGAGGGAAAGAGAAGATGAATCTAAAATTTTTGGCCTGAAAAATTGGAAGGATGAAGTTGTCATCTCTAGAAGAAAAAAAAAAAAAGGAGGACTCCAGGTGAAGCAGCTTTGGTGGGTGCATCAGACACATTTCAGTTGAGGAAAATGAACAGTATGGGTATGGAGATAAGGGATTTCCTACAGGAACTAGAATTCACAAAACTGTGGGAAGAGCTGGAAAAGTGAAGATCCAGAAAGAGGAGTAAGAGGATGTATAAAAGAGCTCCCACCCAACCAGTCTAAGAAGCCAGGCATGACCGGTCACCTAAATGGAACTGTCAGGAAGAAACTTGTGGAGACATCACTGGGAAGTTCTGTATAGCTACCATCCCTGTGAAGCCAAGATCAAATCATAGACCCAAGGCCACCTGTAGTCAGCAATTGGAAGGAAGAGCCAGCTATGGAGCAGAAGAGAATTAGGACAAACTGAAAAACTTACACCTCTGTGCCTATTTATCTCCACATCTAACTTCAATGAACTTTAGGGGATAATAGTTGCCTCTTTACTTCATCCTCCAAATCTCTTACCAACTTTAACCCAGAACCATAAAAGGATGGTGTACTAGTTTCCTCCTGCCACAGAACAAATTACCAAAACCTGGTGGCTTAAAAAGAGTATGCATTTGTTCTGTCATAGTCCCATGAGTCAGAAGTCTAGAAGTGGCTTAGTTGGGTCCTTTGTTTAGGATCTCACAAGGCTGCAGTCAAGGCACCTGCTGGGCTGCATTGTCATCTGGAGGCTTGACTAAGAAAGTATTTTCTTCCAGGTTGTTGGCAGGATTGATTTCCTTGTGGTTTTAAGCCTTGGGGGGTGCTGGCTTCTTATTGACTTGCCCTCAGCTCCTAGAGGCCACCCACTGTCCTCTGCCATGGGGATCTTCACAGCCCTCTCATAACATGGCAG
The DNA here is from genome assembly GCA_004024625.1 of Mellivora capensis. NCBI lineage: Eukaryota > Metazoa > Chordata > Mammalia > Carnivora > Mustelidae > Mellivora > Mellivora capensis. Next base: position 3,097 of record PISX010024317.1, read on the forward strand.
CTTGCTTCCCCAAGACCAACAGGAGAATTTTGCTGTCAGCCAGCTAAGATGGTGTCGCTTACATTCATGTGAGTGATGCCTCATTTTCCATTGTTTAGAAGTAAGTCATGGGTCCTGCCTGAACTCAGGAGGAGGTGAATTATACCAGGGTATAATTAACTCATGGTCACCTTAGGGTATGATTGCCACAGAATGGGATTCTGAGATATATAGTTTCATTTTAACCTAGTTAACATAATACAAATTATACAGAAGGGAAAATCAAGAGATCATATTAAGACTTGTTAAATTTGAGGTGTATTAGAAGTAAAAGTGGAGAGATTGAGAAGGCCATTGAATTTGAGACCAGATTTCGGGAGAGATGTCCAATGACTCTCAGATGTATTTTCCTAACCCAGTCTCTACTCAGCACTAGAGATTCATAGATCTATGTGGTATGTCAACTTCATATGGCCAAAATGACTCCCTCCTTCCCCAAATCTGTCACTCTTTCAGACTTCCACATCTCATTAAATGGTACCACCATCCACCCTTTCTTTCAAGGCAAACCCAGGAGTCGTCCCTGATTCTTCTCTTTCCTTTTTCTTCTACATTCAATCTGTCATAATCCTCTTGGCTCTACTTCCAAAACATAAATCCATCCACTTAGTTCCATCTCCACCATTACCACCCTGGACCAAGAAACTAGCACCCCTCCCAGACTTGCAAAACTCACTCCTTCTCTTGACCCCTATTGTGGACTGCATTGTGTTCCCCCAAAGTTCATACATTGAATCCATAACCCCAATGTGACTGTATTTGGAGATAGGAACTTTAGGAATTAATTAAGGTTAGAATAGGTTGTAAGAATGCGCCTTGATCTGATAGAATTGGTGCCCTCATAAGATGAAAAAGAGACAGCAGAGATCTCTCCCTCTCTCCATGTGAATGCAGAGAAAAGCTGTGTGAGAGGACAGAGTAAGAAGGCAGCTATCTACAATCAAGTAGTGAAGCCTCACCAGAAACAGTTTGATGGCACCTTGATCTCCACTCCTAGCCTCCAGAACTAGGAGAATATAAATTTCTGGTTTTTTTAAGCCAGTTACTGGAATTTTGTCATGGCAGCCTGAGTAGACTTAAAACAACTCCCTAATATATTCTCCACAGAGCAGGCAGAATGATCTCTTTAAAACCTATATTAAATCATATCATTCCCTTACTTAAAGGCCTTCAGTAATTTTCCATTGAGATTAGAATCAGACTCTCTAATGTTGGTCCACAAGATTTCACCATCTGACCTCTGCCCATCGCTTTGACCTTATCCTGTGCCACCCTCCCTCTCACTCACATAGCTTCTCACTGTCTGCTGAAATACCAAGCTCTTCCCTTTCACTTGAAAGCTTTTCCTCCCGTTCTTCACTTGGTTGGTTTCTTCTGCATTCTTGCCTACATGGAACTTCTTCAAAAATCCAAATCACCCTTCTTAAACCAAGAAAAACTCTTAAACTCTTCCCTACCACCTAAACCCAAGCTCTATTTCAGTACTCTACTTAATACCTTCATACTTTGCCACCATTCCTAATTCTGTCTCTCTTTATTTTGCTTATTTACTGCCCATTTTTCCTCATTATAATGTAAAACTCAAGATGATAGTGTCCAAGTATCCTTTGCTTTCTGCTGTGTCCTCAGAGCTTCGGAAGCAGCTTATTACACAGGAAGCCCTCAGTAAATATGTGATTATTCAAGGATTGAGTAAATACAAGGCATGTTAGTATGAAATTCTTTTAAATATATTTTAGTACAGTTTTACTAGTATTGTCATAAAATAGATTGCCAGAGTAGAATTGCTGGGTCACAGACTATGCACATTTTTAATTTTGATAGATCAGAAGTACTGCTTTTTAATATTTAGTGTGACTGATTTGCCACTTTAAAATTTAATTATCACAAATTTAATTTTTTCCTCTTCTCCTTTGAAAAATGAGCCATTTCAAAACCATTCTTTTTTTTCCCTCCAATGTTTTTATGGTAACTGAGGCATCATCGTTCATTTTGCCAGAACGCTATCTTTGGCTTTATAGATTAAATTGATAGAGCCCATTTGTCCATGAAGAAAAAAATCTGTGAATTGAATCTTCTTTTTGCATTGACCCCCCCCACTACAAAATGAATGATGTATTCTGAGAGAGGTAAAAATGAAAACCTCTCTTTTGCATATCATTCTTCTTTTCTGAATGTAGGTATTTGTGGGAGTAAAGACATAAAAGTGTATGTTCACAGCACTAGCGTATGCATACTCCAGACTGAACATTTTGTTTGAAATTTACAATTGCTTCGACAAATGGCCCCTGAGTAATCAATGGTAACTATATGTACCACAATTATTTAAAAGGCAGATATGCATTTTTAGTTTCTTGAAATCTTTCAAATTACCCCTTCAAACATTAGTTAGAACCCAAAGCTAGGAATGCTTTAACGCTTGTGTGTGCTTTTGAGTTGGTCTCATTCTGTGTTGTGGTCATCAGGAGTGTCCCTCACCTTTCCAGCTGCTTCCTAGCTGTTTGATATACACAAGTGACCAGTGCAAAGGTGTGGACAGCTCCACACAAAAATGTGTCCACTGTCAGAAAAACAGACCAGGTACGGGTGATTCTGATAGCGGTCCGGACAGAGGACAGTATAATTGGCTTCGACTCAGCCCAGTTTTTATAATCCCGCTTTGATTGTGATCAAAAGACAAACATCTGCGTCGAAAGAATAATTACAAATTTTGAGATAGAGCAAACATTCAATAAAGATTTTTAAAATCTTGTTCCTAAGAAAATACTTTCCTGTTATCTCATATATATGATGATCCATATTTGCCAGCTGAATAATATGCAAATGAATTCATTAGCTAATTCTTGGCAGTATTTTTTATTTCATCAGTCACTGACCATGACCTATATACCACAATAGGGCAAAATTTTAACATCCCGTTACTCTCTCAAATTGCATTGTAGAGCTCTTTATACCAAACTGGTTCTTCAAATCTTTGTGTAATGTTACTCAGTGTTTCCCAACCACTTTTCATCCAGAATAATTAAGGTGACTTTCACAACTCTCTCCAGTCTTGCCACCAATCTCTTTCCAGCCTTAATCCCCACTAGTCCCTGTATTTCGGCTCCATGCAACTCCCAGCTCGTCCCCAAACATATCCTGAATTTTTTATTTCTTTTCTTTCTTCTAGTCACTCACATATATTCATCTACCTACCTTCATGCTACCTCCCAAGTAAGTCTGCCGCTACCTTTCAGCCTCCTCCCTTCCCAGTAAGAAGTGTCTCTTCAGTATTTCCTGGCACCGGGCTACAGCACTTAGCAACTTTACCTTGTGTATATCTATATTTATGATTGACCTGCTCTAGTAGATTATAAACTCCTAAGAGTTAGGAGCCTGTATCTTCCATCTTATATCCCCCACAGCAACTTGATCGAATCCTGTGCATACCAGATGCACAAAGGCCTGGTGTGGGGCTCCACACTCAGCATGGAATCTGCTCCCTTTGCCCCTCCCCCCCCCACTAAAGTAAATAAATAAATAAATCTTAAAAAAAGAAAGAAAGAGAGAAATGAGCTGCGTACCGACAATACTAGATGTTTCTACTAACCATTTGGCAGCTCTGTCGTGCCACTTAGCGGTGTCCCCTAGTACCTGCACATACTTCATGCAGGTAAAACAATAGGCCAGGAACCTAAAGGGGTTTTCTCCTACCCTTTTGTATTCTGAGTCAACCGTTGATTCTAGAGCAACTCCACACGTATGTGTGTGCCGTCAAAAAATGCCTTTGTCCTACCAGCCAGGAGGTATGTAGGCAGAGACGGCACTGGTAAAGTAAATGCACATATGAAACCAGTGGGAATTTTCTATGTTAACATTTTGCAGACTTAGAAGTCTCATACTTAGAAAATTTTGGCTGGCTAAGTAGTCAAGGCTGTTATTCGGCTATGGGTAATAAAAGATCACTTCTGCATTGAGACTGAAGTGACTTTTACAAAATGAGTACTAGATATAAACATGTTGATCAACTTTGGAGAAGCTAAAAATTAACTTTATAAATGGGAAGGAAGATAGACCTCCACATCCCATGCCTCAAAGGCCCTGGCTTTCAGAAATCTACAAAAATACTCTGTGTTGATGTGTCAGCATTAAAATGTGTAAGTCATCCTATTGGTTGGCCATACTCTGTCCAAAGCCATGGCTTTTAGGCAGGAGTCAGTAAGAGCTTTTCCTACTGCTCATGTTTTATTTGTAGTCTAAACCAGAAACTTGTCTATAACCATTTGTTTATTGTATCATTATGACAAGGAAAACTATAACTTACGACAAAACCAAGCGGCAGCACCCAAGTGGTTCAACTAAGGAAAACAGAGGTCGATATAATTAGAGTTAGACTCCTCTGGAGCTCTCCTTATACAAAAGAAAGCAAACTTTTGATGTGACCTGTTCTCTGGATCTTGGCGTTTGTGGTAACTAACAAGGCAAAGGATCCTATAATCGGGTTCGGATTTAGAGGCCAAAAGTCACACATTTTAAAATGAGGACCTCATGATAAGGAGTATAGACAGAAGAAACCCCATCAGCTGGAAACGAAGTTGATGGTGACCAGGAAGATTAACCCTTTCCAAAAGGTAATAAACACACATGATACTCTGCTGATGAGGACAGCAGTGCCCATGCACCACTGTTTTGGTTCATTACCAGGAGCAGGGTAAAATGATCCCTAAGGGCCCAGGTAAGTGGGTTCAGTGAAAACACACCACAAAGACCAGAGGGAAAGCTTTGGAAACTGCTGGATCATCAGATCAATAGACTCAAAGATGACTAAGTTAGGTTGCTTTATGCAGTTTAAACATTTGTGCAGGGAGTCTCCCCATGCAGCCTTTTATTGACAGCTACAGATCAATGGTAATTTTTGATCATTTTCAACCTACATAAACCTATTGACCCCAGGGCCACCTTTGGGGCACTTCAAGTCATCAAAAATAATCAGAGGAGATGGTGTAAAATTGTCAGACTGCTGAAGAGTCCAAGTAGTTTCATGTGCTCCCAGGAGCAGAGTTGAGAGGTTAAAATGTAGTTCAGATTGCCAGCAGAACCTCAACTGGCAGAGTGTTCCAGAGAGTCTTGTCTTTATGTCTTTAATGTCTAAAAGGACATACTGCTTTGTATCCAGACTGCAGCCCTTATGCATATGTTTTTTTTTAAGCTAAGTCTCATTGGAAATAATAGATTGTGGAGGCTGCATTTTTCCTATTTTCCTCTGTTGAATCATTCTCTCCACTGGCTGCCTCACAAAAGTATTTAATGTACTTGTAGAATAAAAATATGAACATTAGGTGGATGTGAACATGGGAAGGACAAGGACAGATGGGAAGTGAGCACAAGCTGGTAGCCCACAGATCGGGGATGACAAGAAATCTATCTCCTAAGAATCAATAAGATGGAAGAGTGAGGGAAAGAAGGATCAAAATAAGGACAACAAAGAAGAAGACGAAGTAAGAGTATTGAATCAAGATCATCTCCATAAGGGAAGGAGAAAGGGGGAGCAGAGGAGTGAAAGGGAAGAAAAAGGATTTTAATGATGATTTTACTAGTCAATAGAGGAGAACAGTACATCCCCCAAGGAAAGAATTTAATCCAAAACATGTAAGGTAGACAGTGTTCAAGAAATCTGAATTTAAGGGGAGAGAAACCTGAGTAACTGAATAAACAAACAAGATAGAACCCAATCTGCAGAATGAACTGTGCCCAAATTTTACAGGATTCTCAAATAGTGAACTTTGGTGTTGGAAATCCACTCAAGAGAGAGTAATATAAATGTCGAAGAATATATTGGTAAGGACTGTCTTGCCATTTTTTAATTTTCTGCATTTTTTTCATATGGCCTTTACTAAACATGGACAAAAAGCATGATCATTAATGAGGTTTATTTAAGAGGTGTGTGTGTGTGTGTTGTAGCTCTTCACAAATAACAACATAATATGGGAACTAGTCCTCAGTGTAAATTTATGCTATAAAAATTCTCCTTCGCACTTCCTTTACATTTACAATATGAGATTCTTTCTTTCTTTCTTTCTTTTTTTTTTTTTGTAAGATACAACCAAAGTAAGCAAAACAACTACTGTAATCACCTTTTGTAGGAATAAACCTCTAAAGATCTCGGTGTCAGGCACGCACGAACTTCAACTTGAGATCTGCAGGTCCTATTTCTACATTAGATGGCGGAGGTTTTGAGGCCAGGGCATTCTGAATACTTCGGCGTTCTGGGGATCTGAGCTATAAATGTTTATTAAAAGGATCTATAATGAAATCAGTTTTGTTATTTTTTTAATGGTTGCCTGGAGTGTGTTGGATGACTGAATGCCGGTTGTTAATCATTAAGTACTCGTGTTACCGAAAGTGTTTGATAGTATTGCCATCTAGGGGCTGAATGGAATTCTCAGCTCTGAAATAAACTGTAATTGAGCAGGTGCTGCTATGGACAATATACATATGTTTTTGCTTTATAGCCCACATGCTTTTCATGTTTCTTATGACAAAAGCTATCTCTAAATGTCCCCCAACAGCCTACCTTTTTTATATATAATCTGTTAGAGGTGATTACTATTTGCTTTGGAGCTTGTGCTTTTTTGGCACCTATTACTGAATATTCTGAACAAAGAGTTTTTCTTTTTTGCATTATTAATCTTGCCCATGTTTGCCCTATTTCTACAGAAAAGGAATCATTTATCAGAAAAGAATGTTTGTAATCGGGACTTGTAGCATCTTCAGATTTAATATTCATTATGGTCATTCTAGTTCTGTGCTATATTTATCTAAAAGACCAATCCAATGTTGTGGAGAAATAAGTTTTAAATATTTATGATCCAACTTTTAATATTTTAAAAAAGAGAAATTAGTATTTCTATAAAATTTGTTTCAGAGTCTGGTCGCTTAGCAAATGTTTAAATATTAAAAGATTTCAAGAGGTTAGCATGTAATATCATAATGGGACTTATTGAAAGAGGAAAATTGACTTAGAAGTTTTTGATAAATAAAGGAAATTATATTTTCTCTGCTTGTATTTAACACATAATAAAAGACATTAGACAGGTGAAGCTTATAACCAAGAATGTGAGGAAACAGTGTCAAAAATTATTTCTACAAAGTGTTTTGGTTTTGTCTGACCAGTTTTTTAGAAAATGATTCAATTCAACTTTGCCACTTTGTTTTAGATTTCATTCAAAATGATATTCAGATGCCTCTCAATTAAGGAGAATTTCCAGTCACATAACTTTGTCTAATACTTTCAGGTATCTACTCTCAGAAATAACTTCCTCTTCTCTCCCTCACATTCATCCTTTTGTATCCACCAAGGAGAGGACAACTGAAAAACTGTCATGTTTAAACATCTAATAAACCAAACGTGATCTTACACACCATTCAGCGTAAATATCCCATGAAGCCATTAAAACTTCCTCATGATTACTCACATATAGTACACAAAAGAAAGTGTGTCTATGTGTCTGGGTGTCTCTGTGTCAGTATGTGTCTCTGGGTGTGTGTGTGTGTGTGTGAGAGAGAGAGAGAGAGAGAGAGAGATCTATACACTTATTCATGGTCCACTTGCAGACATATTTGCTATTCGTAAACAGACATATCCATCCAGCCCAGATGTAGAAAGAGCACCCTGGGCGCTTTCGAAACATGAATACTTTTAGTTCCAGCTTTTAATTATGTAAAATACATTAAATGTTCTCTCCAAGCAGGAAAAAAAAATCTCTAATCCTATCTTTTTTTTTTCCTTTTAAATCGACAAAAACCAAATTCTCAAAGCCTAACTAACAATTATTGTTGGTAGTTTTGATGGTTCCAGTTATGATGTTTTTAACAAATGAGACTATTTTCACATGTGTGTGTGTGTATGTATATATATATATATATATATATATATCACTAGTAGACTTATTTAAGCGTGTTTGTGCATTTACAGTTCAGCTCGCTTGTTGTTTTGTTTTCTTGTGTCTGTTTCACTGCATCTGTAAGATATAAATACTCACCAAGGGAAGGAGGGAGGGAGACTGGGGAGAGTCATATGTATATACAAATCGTGCTGGAGATTAACCGTTCCAGTTAAACCTCCAAGCCCTTAAGATTATCCTATTCTTTGTCATGAAACTTGGTGCCACTGATTTCCACCATGAGCTGGTTGCCACACTGACTTGAAGCATCATATATTTTTTTTTATGTTATGTATCACATCCTTTGGCTTGCAAGCTCTGGAAAGACAAGGATTCTATCTGATCCCCACTTTGTGTATGTCTGAAATTATACAACATTTGATAGTATATTCAGGTGTGAAGAACAATAAAAAAGCCACATTGTTTTCTTAGTAATTCAAAACTCTGTTGTGATATTTATGCTGCCCTTGCTAATGTACCTTGGTCAGAGAATGACCTTCCAGCAATTGTTAGCAGTTCCTAAAAGAAATCTAACCTGTTAATTTTTGTGCATGCAGGGAACGAGCCATCAAGCCCACCTATTTGGGTTAGAACCATTCACAACATATCACATTGGAATTGTGGCCACAAACCAGGCAGGAGAAGTTTCAAGCCCCTGGACTGTGGTTCAAACCCTAGAATCTTCCCCAAGTGGACTGAGCAACTTTACAGTAGAACAGCAAGAGAACGGCCGGGCGTTGTTGCTACAGTGGTCAGAGCCTGTGAGAACCAATGGTGTGATTAAGGTAACGTCTACTCGGAATATGAAATCATGTTTGGTGTTCTCCAGATAAATAGATGAGCCCTGACATGCCATCAGGTCACTGTGGGGAAACACCCTTCACCGTCTGTTTAATCCTCCTTGATAGCTCCTTCGGGCACTTAATCATAGATCAGAGAAAACTAGCTCCCATGTATTATGCTTCCTATGAACCCAACACTGGGCTCAGTGCTCTCCGTGGATTATCTCATTTAATTTGCACATCAACCCTACCAGGTAGGTACCACTAAACTTCATGAGGCATATCAAGGCTAAATAATTGCCCAAGCCCCCATTGCAAATGATCGGATCGCAATTTGAAGTCAGGAAGTCACGCCAAAATGGAACTCTAAATGACTGTTCTTACTGCCTCCTGACTTATCCTGCCCAGTTATTTGCTTTAGTCCTGCCTAATTTGCACTTTGAGCCGAGCTCATTAAGCAGAAGACAGGAAGCCCCCCCATGTCTGCTAACCCCCCCACCTCCATATGTAGCCATGAAGAGCAGTCTTACTAATGTCCTAGGTGTGTCTCGGGTTTTACCGGTCTGTGAGCACAAATAAGATGGCATTTCTGTTACTAGACTGCATTTCGTTAATTTGAGTGATCACCCACATGCAAGCCAGTCTTCATCTGCCTTTTGGATACTCCTCCCCAACAGCTGGGGTGACTTACCAGTCACCTTGCCTGCCTCTAGTCCTGGACCACCGCTTAAGCCCTGATCAACTGCCTTCTGCAGGCTGGGACTGCCGGTCCTCTCCTCAACCACTCGTTCTCCAGGTGGTGAAGAGTCCCCTATTAACTCCACATAGAACAGTAAGTTGTAACTTTGGAGAAAGCTTCCCTGAAAACCCTACAAGGAAGATGACAGCAGAAATTACCTACAGCAACAAGTTAGAACTGTAACTAGACCTCACAGGCCCAGGCCCATCCTCGTGGGCCTCCAGGTAACAGCCTCACTGCTTAGTACAACGGCTGCCTCTCAGCCAAGCTACAGGCCTGCTACAGGCGTCAGAAGCAAGCTGCCTTCTACCAGCCTGCCTACACGTGGCAGTGCCTGACTTCCCCCAGTCTAGGACAGGAGGCTTGAGCCATATGATCCAGGGTCTCAAAATCCAAGCCAATGCCCTAAGATCCCATCAGAGAAAAGAGTCTCTCTCTTCATACGCATCCTTTTGATACCCATACCCTCCTTTTGAGTGTTTGTTTCCCATTCCAGCGTCTGCCCCTTCTTGGTATGATTGACAATAGGAATATCTACTCCTTTACCTTCATTTACATTTCACCAAATATTTATTAAGCTTCTACTAAGTGCCAGGTATTTACTCAGGAGTGAACAAGACAAGCAAGGTCTTCCCTGCTGTCACACACCTTGTGTGTGTGAGAGAGGGAGTGTGTTTCTGTGCACATGTGCACATGAATGGTGGTCGTACAGAGAGGCAAACAAAAAGCTAGTACACAAGAGAATTTCAGAGAAGGATGAACACTATAAAAAAATTAAACACAATAATGTAATTATGCCTACTCGGGCTGTTTTAGAATGGATGATCATTGGAATTGACATTTGAGCTGAGCCCTGAATGACAAGACCGAGTCAGTCATGTGAAGATATGAGAGCAAAATGTTCCAGACAAACTGAACAGCAAATGCAAGGCCTGAAGCCAGGAATGAACTTGGTGCATTCAAGTGAAAGGAAGAAAGACAGTGTGGTTGAAGTTTTGGGTGGTGGGGTGCACGGAAAGAAAGATGAGAATGGCAGATTGGTAGGAAGTAGATTGTGCCCAACCTTGTGGGCTGTGATGAGTTTGGAACTTACTCTAAGTGTGATGAAAAATTACTGAAAGGTTTAGGCAATTAAATAGTATAATCAAATTTATGGTTTTCAAAATCACTCTGGCTGCTATGTATAAAATGGACTCTAAGAAGACCAGTGGAATTTGGAAGATGCTAAAAATTTAAGGTAGAATTGGTGGTGGCTTGAATTAGAGTGGGAGCTATGAGGACAGAAGATGTAGATGAATTGGAGATATATCCAGAAAGCAAAGCTGACAGGATCTGTTAATGGACTGGATGTGAAACAGGAAGGAAAAGGGATATTCAGGCCTTGAGTCATTGACTGAGAAGGTAAGGTTGGGAAGTATACAGGTTTGAAGGGACAAGTAGACATTTGGAGGTATATGTCTAGAACCTTATTTTTGGTGCTCGCTTCGGCCGCACATATACTAAAATTAGAACCTTATTTTTGAAATTCATTAGTATATGAGTGGCATTTAAACCCATGGGTCTAGAGAATATCAGGTATGGAGAGAATATAACTAGAAATGATAAGAGACAGGGCTCAAGCTCTGAGTTATATAGAAATTTGGAAGTCAAGAGGATTCAGTAGGGCCAGCAAAGGAGATTCAGAAGAGGCAAGTGAGGTAGAAGGACAGGTAGATGAGTAGGGCATCCCAAAACTGTGGAGAAAATATGTCCGATGCTGTTGAAAGATCAAGTGGAATGAGGGCAGAGAAGTCATCCTGGACCTGGAAATAAGGTAATCATTGTGACCTTGACAAGAAGATCAAATGGTGAAATGAGAAACCAGGTTGGGACGGCTTGAGGAGAAAATAGCAAGTGAGGAATGAGGACTCCCAACTCTTTAAAGAAGCATAGATGAAAAGCAGAGAATCAGGGCAGTAGCTGGGGGACTAGAGTGTCAAGAAATTTTATTTAAGAATCAATGAAAGATACTAGAGTACATTTAAACACTAATGGAAATAGCCCAGTAGAGGGAGATAAATTGGTGATGCAAGAGATAATGAGAATGATTGCAGGCATGAAATCTATAGAAGGAGTGGGTATGGGACCCAGAGCTCAGGTGGGCTCCATGGGATAGAGATACTTCATCCAGAGCACAAGGAAGGAAGGCACACAGTGTAAGTCTAGATTCACATGGATATAGTGAGGATAATACATAACATGGGAATATTCCTTTCTGACTGCTTCTATGTCCCCAGTCAAATATGTGGTTCTGTCAACAACCATCTAGAAGAGACAGAAGAGGGTTATGGCTGTTGGTGAGGAAAGGAGAAGATATGAAAGAATCACTTTGGAAAATGAAAGAGAGAACATATGGGAGAATGGAATAGGACTACAATGGGGGAGTCGCCCTCTTAAAATTTAAAGTAAGATATTTAAAGTGAGACCACTCAGCATATTCAAGTGTTTTTCCCCAAACCCAGCTAGAAGCTAAGGTACAGAGGGAAAGCTAAATTTAATACTAATTAGAGATTTGCTAGGTGAATATGAGGGAGCTCAGGGACTCATAGAGGCTTTCAAGTTGATTATGGAAGCTAAGCGCTCAGAAAATACACTACTATTTCCCTTCCCTCAGGGGTGTGGTCTTGCCCTAGGAACCCAACTAGAAAAAAAATCATATTGAAATACAGTAATCCAGCATAAATTGATTTCCTAAAGTCTAGGCTATTTAATCTTAAATAACAAAAAGTATATAGACAGTGCAGTCCAAGTTAAGTTTGCCTGTGGGAATGTTTCGAACCTGATGTGCCTGCCAGAGGATTCTTTTTTTTTCTTTTCAGTGTTCCAGAAATCGTTGTTTATGCACCACACCCAGTGCTCCATGCAATACATGCCCTCCATAATACCCACCACCAGGCTTACCCAACCCCTCATGCCCCTCCTCTCCAAAACCCTTAGTTTGTTTCTCAGAGTCCACAGTCTCTCATGATTCGTCTCCTCCTCCGATTTCCCCCAACTCACTCCTCCTCTCCATCTCTCCATGTCCTCCGTGTTATTCCTTATGTTCCACAAGTAAGCGAAACCATATGTTTGACTCTGCTTGATTTATTTCACTCAGCATAATCTCTTCCAGTCCCATCCATGTGGATACAAAAGTTGGGTATTCATCCTTTCTGGTGGAGACATAATACTCCATAGTATATATGGACCATATCTTCTTTATCCATTTGTCTGTTGAAGGGCATCTTGGTTCTTTCCACAGTTTAGTGACTGTGGCCATTGCTGCTATGAACATTGGGGTATAGGTGCCCTTCTTTTCACTACATCTGTATCTTTGGGGGAAATACCCAGTAGTGCAATTGCAGGGTCATAGGGAAGCTCTATTTTTAATTTCTTAAGGAATCTCCACACTGTTTTCCAAAATCGCTGCACCAACTTGCATTCCCACCAACAGTGTAAGAGGGTTCCCCTTTCTCCACATCCTCTCCAACACACGTTGTTAACTGTCTTGTTAATTTTGGCCATTCTAACTGGTGTGAGGTGGTATCTCAATGTAGTTTTAATTTGAATCTACCTGATGGCTAGTGATGATGAACATTTTTTCATGTGTCTGATAGCCATTTGTATGTCTTCTTTGTGGAAGTGTCTGTTCATGTCTTCTGCCCATTTTTTGACGTGATTATCTGTTTTGTGTGTGTTAAGTTTGAGGATTTCTTTACAGGTCTTGGATATCACTCCTTTGTACTGTCATTTGCAAATATCGCCTCCCATTCTGTGGGTTGGCTCTTTGTTTTGTTGACTGTTTCCTTTGCTGTGCAGAAGCTTTTGATCTTGATGAAGTCCCAAAAGTTCATATTCACTTTTGTTTCCTTTGCCTTTGGAGACATGTCTTGAAAGAAGTTGCTGTCTGCCGGGGTATTCTGATGTACACCCAGCCCCTCTTGAGGGATGCCATCCTCGGGAGTCACTACCAACCACAGGGATGTATCATATCTCTCAGGTGCACTGAGGCTGGAAAAGGGCAGGAAATCACTATACAAAAACATCTACATTCAAGTTGAGTTACTTCCCATCTTTCAGAAAGAATGATGAATAATATGGGGATGAAAATTTGCTCTGCATTTATATAACGAATGTTCAGATGGTTTTCCCAGAACAGAAGGGTACTTTGCTCCAAAGGAGCAATCCGTTCTTCCATGGCCTGCAAGAGAAAGCAGCATGGTTTACTCCATCTTGTAGCCATTCCAAGTTTCTATCTATATTTGTGTAAATATGTAGAACACATATATGCATATGTGTGTATGTATGTGTGCCCACACATAGACACAGACATTTTCAGCCCTGACACCCTGGTACAAATGGTTAAGTAAATAATTCAGTTTCCCGGTAAATGCTACAAAGAGATAGACAATACAATGTAGATGAGCCCTACTTATCCCACTCAGAATGAAATCCAAAGTGGTCATCATCTATAAAACAGGGGATATGAATACTGTTCCTTACCTTTAAAAAAATAAAAATAGGAGGAAACATATTTGACTTTTTAAGTCAAAGAATCAGCTTCAATAGTCCTTAGCTTTTAGATATGTGCTTATATGATATCCAACCTTTAAAAAAAAAAAAAGGCAAAGGAAACCATTGTTCTTCTTTTTGTGGACTTTTCATTAACTGGAAAAGATCACATTCCCAAAACTAATATCAGAATGTTTCATCTGCATTAGGACCATCAAGATGAGGAATAGGAGGGAGAGAAGGTTAAAAGGGACAAAACAGCCACACCAAGAAATCATATGCTACATATTATTTTCCCTCTGTTTCTGTGCTTCCTGCAGACCTACAACATCTTCTGTGAGGGTATCCTGGAGTACGCTGGCTTGAATCGTCAGTTTCTCTTCCGACGCCTGGTCCCTTTCAGCCTCTACACGCTGACCCTGGAGGCCTGCACCAAGGCGGGCTGTGCACACTCAGTGCCCCAGCCCCTGTGGACAGATGAAGCCCCTCCCCACTCTCAGTTAGCTCCTACAGTCCAGTCTGTGGGGTCCACCAGCATCGAGCTGAGCTGGTCTGAGCCTCTCCACCCACACGGAAAGATAATTCGCTATGAAGTGATTCGCAGGTGCTTTGAGGGAAAAGCTTGGGGAAATCAGACAATCCAGGCCGATGAGAAAATTGTTTTCACAGAATATGACACTGAAAGGAACACATTTATATATAATGACACTGGTTTGCAGCCATGGACGCAGTGTGAATATAAAATCCACACTTGGAATTCAGCAGGCCATACCTGTAGCTCTTGGCACGTAGTAAGGACAACGCAGGCGCCTCCAGAAGGTCTCTCTCCACCTGAGGTAGCCTATGTATCTGTGAATCCCCCCAAACTGCTGATTTCCTGGATCCCCCCCGAACAGTCCAATGGTATTATCCAGTCATACAAACTTCAGAGGAATGGAGTGCTCTATCCTTTCAGCTTTGATGCTGTGACTTTCAATTATACCGACAAAGAGCTGCTGCCTTTTTCTACCTACATTTATGCCCTCATAGCCTGCTCGGCGGGGGGCTGCTCCACCAGCAAACCCACCAGCGTCACAACGCCCGAGGCTGCTCCAGCAGGAGTCAGCCCTCCAGCTCTCCGGACCCTCAGCGCCACTCAGATAAATGTATCGTGGTCACCACCGTCGGTTCAAAATGGAAAGATCACTAAATATTTGCTTAAATTGGACGGTAAGGAGTACCTTGCTGGGCAGAACCTGTCCCTGCTGGTTTCTGACCTCCAACCTTATACTCAGTATGACTTCTCCCTGGAAGCCTGCACTAACGGAGGTTGCACAGGGAGTGCGCCAAGATCAGCCTGGACCCTGGAGGCCCCACCGCAGAACATGGACTCTCCAAAATTGCAAGTCACAGGCTCAGAATCCATAGAAATCACCTGGAAACCTCCCAGAAACCCAAACGGCCAGATCAGAAGTTATGAACTTAGACGGGATGGCACCATTGTCTATACTGGCCTGGAAACCCACTACCACGATTTCATTCTCACCCCAGGCGTGGAGTATGGCTACACAGTGACTGCCAGCAACAGCCAAGGGGGTGTTTTGAGTCCACTTGTCAAAGACAGAACCAGCCCCTCAGCACCTTCAGGGGTAGAACCTCCAAAATTGAAGGCCAAGGGCCCGCAAGAGATTTTAGTGAACTGGGACGCTCCGGTGAGGAGAAATGGTGATATCATCAATTATACCCTCTTTATTCGAGAGCTGTTTGAAAAAGAAACAAAAATCATACACATCAATACAAGTCATACTTCTTTTGACACACAGTCACTCCTAGTAGACCAATTGAAGCCATTTCACAGGTAAGTGGCCAACTCAGATTCGCTAAGAATAAGCCACTGGGAGCCCTCAGTCCGTTCAAATGAAAACTCTAAAAGCAAGATGGGGGATGTCTCCAACCCCCAACCACTTAACCATTTGACAGCGGACTAAACACGTCCTCATCCAGTCAAAACTTGCTTGCGTAACTCCTAGAGAGCAAAATCCTTGCAGGTGACAGCCTGAAAGTCAGTTTTTCAGAAATGTTTGCCGTTCACCACAACGTCGGGAACACGTCGCAGAGTGGGCCCCTTCCCTGAGTCTAGTCCCTCTTGAAAACATCCAGGCCCCTGGATAGTTGTGACAACCCGGATGGTGTCATCTGATCCAGGCATTGAAGAAAAGTAGGTATTATTGTAAAGATGAAGGAAGTACCAGTGAGAGCTCTTCCTAGCCAGAGTCGGACTGGCCCAAATTTTGTTTGGGGGAGAGCCTCCTTACTGAATCCAGCCCTTCCTCCAGGGATAATAAGACTCATTGGACTCTTATTTCCCCAACCCCTTAGGATTCTCCCAGCTCTGATCTCATGACTTTCCAGGATGGTGCCGATTTGCTACCTCCTGTTTCTCAACGGTCCCCTTGAGGCTCTCTGATGTGCATGGATGTGTGCTGCTCTCCCTACGAAGGAATCTTACCACTGGCCCTTTTCCTCTAGCTTGAAGAATTACTTGGCATTTTTCCCTATCACATTTTAAGTAACTTACATCCCTAGCAAGAAGAGTAATAAAAGACATTTTATGCTTAAAATTTAGTAAAATGAACAGAACCACTTAAAAAAAATTAAAGGCTGAAAGAGTGTTGATTTCCAACCACCACTGGTAAAATTCAGCTATTATTGTAATCTACTGATGTGTAGATTAGATCCCTCCTATAATTATCTCTGATATATAGTGCTGTTTAAATGAAACACTCGTGGTCTTATGCATCTACTCATGACAATTATTTAAGGTCGCATTAAATATTAAACAATAATTAAAACTTCCGCAGGTATCTTTCATAGCTAATCCACATACCGTGTGAGTTGCCTTTTATCTTACTCTGATTTGGGGCATTAAAAAAAAGACCCAGGTTAGCTGCATAGCTGTGCATTTTATACTGGCTTCCTCTTTACCTGACTGGTACCTGCAAGTTTGAAAAAATCGTATCAGCTTGCTCCCCTTTGAAACTCTTAGCCAAAAAGATTTCTAAAGAAAAAGGTTTCCAGGTGTGAAAGAAGCACTTTTCACAGGCTGGGGTGGGGGGAATTTGATCATCTGATAAACCTAACAATGATACTTAAGGCGACAAGAGATGTCTCTTCACTCTCCATTCTCATTTAAGATATAAGTGACATTCATGACTTAAAACAACACATCACTTCTATATGAAGTTGGAATTCATGTAGTTTGGGGTTTTTCTAGCAGCTTAATGCTTACTGAATATTGCAAATTAGTGTGTCCTCCTGGGGGAAACTCCAGCAGGTCAGTAGGAAGAAGGAGCATGGGAATACTCAAGTAGCAAAAGGAATGTGAACCAGAATTTTAAAACTACCACAGATGATCCAGAAAACAAATAATCTATGTATGGAAAATTGAAATGGACTTCCCAGAATTGGTTAGGAGTCAGTGCCATAACACACAGATGGACCGATGCACCTGTAAACCAGTAGTCCCATCACAGCGGAGATGAGCATCGGAGGAGTGGACAGGAGGGAGAAGCAGAAAGGGGGAAAGATGCCACAAAAGAAGAAAGACATGTAATTAAGAAGGGGGAGGGGGGAAAGAAGAGGACAGGGGAAAAGAAAGAAAGCAAGGAAGAGAACAGAAAGCAGTGCTAAGAGGAGGGAAAGCAGAAAAGAGAAGAGGAAAAGCTGGAACCAAAAGAAATAAAGATAGAAAAAAAAGTGGCTGCAGCTGGAGGGAAGATCAAGGTGTCATAAAATCAGTGGGGCCTGGGAACAGAGGGAATAAAACACTTAGGTGCCGCTGTAGGCACTTAATACTAACAAAAGCCCCTCTTGTTGGAAAGGATAAGTCCCAGCTATGTAAATAGACCTTTCCAGGTGGCAGGAGACCAACTATGAGGCAAAACATAATTGATTGGTTGAGTTTAACAGGGTGGTGATAAGGTGTCTCCATGATTGATAATCTAGCATGTAGCTGGGCTAACTTTGGCCCCAAAAGGTCTTTGTGTGGTGTAAGAGAGCCTGTTTTAAGATGTCAGGTATCAGGTGAGGGGATTTATTACCACTGAGACCTTAACTCCATGATGTTCCTTCATGACCTGGAAACATTCCTGGGGAATCATTTAGCTCTGGCTGCAGAGGTAGAAAGAGCCCAGGGCTACGGAAAACTGGTTCATACCCCCCAAAGGTCTGCATTCTTCATCATTGTGTTAAGTAATTCTGCAGAATACCAGAATTTTTTATGTTAGAGAGAACCTTGAAAGTGAATTTATTCCTTACATTCCTGTTAAAGGGAAGAATCGTGGCCACCCTTTCCAGACAGTTGAGAATTTTTGTTTTAGTTTGGGAAGCCAGGAGGATTTAACATGTTCTCACATTTTTATAGAAAGAGGACATTGTTGTTCTTTAAAAGGATGAGCTGTAGATAAGAATAAATGTAAACGGATTTGTCTTTTTTCTTTTCAGCAAATGGTCTTTTTTTTTTTTTTCCTGAGAAACAGTCTTGTAAATATTCCTCCCGTGAAGATCTGTTTTGACAATAATGGGTAATTTCATCCTTGTGTCCTGAAGGTATGAAGTTCGAATTCAAGCCTGCACCACGCTGGGGTGTGCGTCAAGTGACTGGGCGTCCCTACAGACCCCTGAGGTTGCGCCTCTGATGCAGCTCCCACCACATCTAGACGTACGGATGGCTCCGGGGGGCTTCCAGCCCACAGTCGCCCTTTCGTGGACGGGACCACTTCAGCCAAATGGAAAAGTTTTATATTATGAGCTGTACAGAAGACAAAGAACAATGCAACCTGGGAAATCAAACCCAGTGCTCACCTATAATGGAAGTGCAAACTCTTTTACGGATTCCGAACTATCACCTTTCACAGAATATGAGTATCAGGTAAGAAATGTGTATTAACAACAATTCACACTGAGATTGTAGGCACACATCAGCCCCTGCCTGTAAAAATGCCTTGCAATTTGAAAAACCACTTAAAGAAACATGGGGCTTAAGGAATTCAGTAATACCCTCTAAAATTTTTTAAGCAGTAAATGAGGAAGGAAAGACCATATTCATTTGCCTTCTTCATTTTCTTGGTTCTTGAACCATGTGATAGATGCTTGTTATTCCTATGTAAATTTCAGGTGAGGTATTTGCATTCCTTATTAATAAAGTGATTTCTACCATTAAGCATCCCTCTGTCAGTGTTGCCTTGGCAGGAAACACTCCTTGTTAAAAAATCACTTTGAAAATAACTCCTTAATTATACCAAGATAAAATAAAACCCAGTGGCAAGTATCTTCACCCCTGTGCTCAAGAAAGATATGGAGTGCTGGGGAAATGTCTACCGGAAAACAACAAACCTGTGCATGGGGGTGAAGCAAGTTTTGTATGAGAGCAGTCTAAAAAATAGGATTTTGCATATGCCTCAAATGCCATGAATTAAGAAAAATATTCTGAAAATATTTTGAAACCCTTAGAGGACTTCTGTTAAGTTTACTTTGTTTTGCTCTTGGAATGTTTTTTATTTTTCTAATGATAGCAACTCCATTCTGAGGTGGGAGGGAGGCTGGGGGGGGTGATTCCCCCACCCCTTGCTCAGGTCTGGGGGGAGTGTCAGTCACTGAATCTGTCAGGCTATCTCCTAACTGAGGAGTACACAGAAGCTGTGCTCTACCCCTCATACTCACCCGGAGGTTCATCTTCTGCGCAGTGACTCAAAATTTTAAAAGGCAGAGATGAGAAGTCCTGATAAAATATCCCTAACCTCAATCCAAAAGATTTCTTACCCCTGCTATTTCCAGGCATGGTTCTTCAACCATTCTCTTAATCCCATGCACTAAACTTCCTTTTGCATAACTCAGAACCAGTTTCTCTTCTTGCAGTCAGAAGCTTGCTGATTGATACAAGCCCTCAGTGCCAGGCACAACGCCAAGTGCAATTTTCTAAAAGAGGAAACTGAACCTTGAAAAGCTCACCATAACCAGAAAGAATAAAATCACTAAGTCACCAGAAATATGTTGAGATGATCAATGAGTACAGTGATTAGAGATAACATTTTAAGTGTTAGAAGAGTATATTTTGGGCCAATAATCTGTGAGACAAATTACCCAAGGAAGTTAGTAAAAATTGAAAATATAAAAAGATCCACTTGAATGGTTTGGAGAAATACACAGATATGTATCCATAATCCCTTCTCTCCGTTTCCAAATCTTTAAGGTTTTTCTAGGTTCGGCACAACTCATTTGGCAGCAAAATGCAATCTGAACAAACTTGAGACTATTTATAGCATTTATTTATCCCATCTAATGTGACTATTTATGTTTGGCTACAGAAATGTCATATTTTACTATCAGATCATTCTGAGAATATTACAAAATATACAGTATAGGTGTTTTACTACCTTTGTAAAATCTGAAAAACAAAACAAAATTATTTAAAAACACATCAGGCCCCAAGGGTTTACGGAAAAGATGTGGTTCATATCATAAACAAACAAAATACCTATTGATACCACAGTTGGAAACAAAATAATATTAGAAACAGCCAGAATCTATGTAGCAGACCACGCTTTTGTTCTTTTCTCTTCATCTTTACTTAAAAAGTGTCAAATTATCAAAGATTCCTCTATCCTCAATTATCTCTTCTCCCTTATGAATAAAAGCACATCTTTGTGACAGAGCAGAATGGAATCAGCAAGTAATCTTTGGCTTCTAATTAGATGAAACTAAATGACCCATAGATCCTGAAAGCAAACCAGCAGTTATAGCTTCTTTGGCATTATGTTGTGCCATTGGGTTCAGTAATTGGCCAGATGATCCATAGAAGTCTTATGCCAGTTTTTTAAGGAATGGTAAACCTCACCCATCTGTCTTAGCTCTAGTGGGTTCTCTTACCCAGAGCTAAGGACAAGCAGGAACCAAGGGATCCACAATTCAGAGGAGAGTAGACCTCAGCCTGTTCTGTTTCTTCTGTGACTCCGTCAGCTCTGGGTCATGCACCTCCTCCATACCCATTCCCCCCGATGGAAGTATTTAATGGGGTTTCCATAACAAACTGAGCTCAGATTTGCACTTATTAGCTAATCCTACCTTGTTACAAGAAGCCAGAGGGTAAAAATCTAGCCTATTTGCCAGAAGCCTGGTTCTTACAGGAAATATTTTGAGAAGTATAGAATAAGTGCTGAAATAAATGAACTAAAATATCAGATTTATTTAGCCTGTGTAACTGCAGAGTCTATATAGACCCTAACTAATCTTACAGAAGCCATTTAGGAAGTAATGTACTAAAAGAATTGATTTCCCTTTTACAAAAGAATGTTTTGCCATTGAGATGAATTTGCATTGCTCTCAAAGCTGTATGAGGGTACTTCATCGGCAAGCTGCCTTTCAGAAAATACCTTCATGGTCCTAGAGGCATTGGTTCACCCAACATCTGTCAATGATTTGACCCTTCTGCAGAGGATTGTATTTTTGAGGTAACTTATATTTCTGGGAATCAAACCAGAGAACTGAAAATCTGCCCAGAGGTATGGACCTGTTAATCAAAAGGGTGGCGATGATCCGTAGTTGGGTAGGTGGTCTTTCACGTGGGGTGCCCTGAAGGTCAGACGCTGCTGTCCACCACGCTCTTACATGACCCTATACCACTATCCTCATTTCTGGTTTGGAGCTAAGTCATCAAAGACAGCTGCCAAAATTTATAATGTGGGAAAACTTCCTAGTGTAAGTTCACCCATCACTTGGCAGATGGAGCTCTGGGCGTGATAGAGCTTTGGGAGAAAAGCTACAGAGTGGCTGAGTTCTGATGGACAGAAGGGACAGGAACTATGTGGAGAAAGGGATTCTTACTGAAAGAAAGGGGAATCCTTCACTCCAGGAGACCTTGGAGGGTGAAGTCCAGCCAGTGTCACTTACCTCACAACAGCTCATAGAACCAGCTTGGTAACTGTCATGTTTGAAGGTGGACAAAAGCCATGTGATATTATAGGCACCTTCTAAGTTTTCAATAATTCCTCAATATTGAACATCTTAAATGTACTGGCTCCGAGTGTTTCCAGTACAAAAGCCTGTTCGAAGTGCAGATTCCGAAGGGTGAGGGTTGGGGTTCCCAGAAATCTGTATTTTCAACAAGCAGCTTTGATGATCCACGACCCTTTTTTTTTTCCTTTTTTTGAGAAATACTCCCCCAGAGGATACAGCATTGTTGCTCTGTGACTTAAGCCGGATTTTCAGGTGGTGAGTTCCTAATTCAGTGGCTCTCAGCCCTGGCTGCACATTAGAATCACCCGGGGAACTTTAACCACGTTCCCTATGCCCTGGCCCCAGCCCCCTGTAGTTCTGATTCTGAGATGGGTCCAGGGATCAGTGCGTTTCCAAAGGTCCCCAGGTGATTCTAATGTGCAGCCAGGGCTGAGAATCACAGTCCTAAACCATCATAAACCGATTGCCTAAATAAGTGAACCCAAGTCCCCACGAGTGCTTAATTTACATGCTGATAATTGATGACCAACCTATTTACCTTGCTCTCTACCCATGACTTGCCTAAACAAGAGTCCTGTTGTTTTGGTATGAAACTGAAAAGGGGGGGAAGGCAGAATATATTATCTGCAAAGTTCATGTCTCAGTTATTCAAATAATTTCTTTTACTCTCCCTCATGGATTTTGTCTGATTTCTGATGGCATTTTCTTTTGCTTTGTTTCTCACTTGGGAGACCTGGCCTTTGGTAGTAAAAGCTATAACATTCACCACCACTTAGAATGGGATTTTTCTAATTGGATTCATTTCAACACAGCTTCCCGAGATTCTGAAGGATTAACTTTAATAAGAACAGTAAGATCTGAGGAGCGCCTGGGTGGCTCAGTGGGTTAAAGTCTCTGCCTTCAGCTTAGGTCATGATCTCAAGGTCCTGGGATCGAGTCCCGTATCGGGCTCTCTGCTAGGCAGGGAGCCTGCTTCCTCCTCTCTCTCTCTGCCTGCTTTTCTGCCTACTTGTGATCTCTCTCTGTCAAATAAATAAAATATTAGAAAAAAAGAACAG
Source organism: Mellivora capensis (assembly GCA_004024625.1). Taxonomy (NCBI): domain Eukaryota; kingdom Metazoa; phylum Chordata; class Mammalia; order Carnivora; family Mustelidae; genus Mellivora; species Mellivora capensis. Next base: position 26,159 of record PISX010024317.1, read on the forward strand.
ATCTGAAATAGAAATTTGGAAGTGCCTTTTTGTGTTTCACGAGATGGATGGGGTGTCTTTGCAGAAGCACACGCTACGAGTCTCATTAGAGAACAAGCATTCTCAGTGATTTTTCAAACACAATTTGGTTTACCAAAACCAAATCCTCAAAAACACTGTCAATGCATGATTCACACATAAATGAGATGCATTTTTACTAACCAAAATTCTTCAGTGCATGGATCTTTTCCTTTACCTGGAGATTACAGGCTTCCTGTTCAACAGAATATTTACAAAATCCAATGTGATACTTTCCATTGACAATACTCGTTTCTATCCTCAATGCTTTCAAAATCGGGCTGTACTCATCTATACCGGTATAAACCTCCGAATTCTGTGTGGGGAAGTCCTTCATTGTTCAGCAGGAAAATAAGACAACAGTTTCTGCACAGGCTTCGGAGAGGGGCCTGGGTGTGAGTCTGCTCCATAAGCAGCTTCAGTTTTTACCTGCAGGGAGGGAGCTGGGGCTGATGAGCTTCTCCCAGTAATTGTGCATTCATATTCATACTCTCACTTAAGGCAATGACTCACCTCGGATTTGCTAGGGCCTGCCATGGTTCCCCCTTTCACCGGATCATGCTGTCAGTGACTTAATTAGTTTTCCTGAAAATTCCCCCACTTTGACAGCTTTTTGCAATAAGCACTCACGCTCACATGATCTCCGAAGACTGGAAGGCTTCCAGTGCTTCCTAACTGGGTGACTGAGAAGTGACAGGTCAGCCTCGGAGGAAACCCTATGACTCACTACATGTGGGGCTGATCTTAGGGCTGGTGCTGCGGGAGGCCACACAGGATGGCAGCTGCCCGCTGCTTTCTAACACAATTTCAGGCTCCAAACAGTTCCGCCTGAAAATTTATTCCAAAAGAGAATGGAAGGAAGGGCTGAGAAGGAGACAGACGAGGGGACGGACCCTCACTGTTCTTGCCAAAAACATCTGTGTGAGGACTGCAGGAGGGGCTGTTGGGGACTTCTCTGTGCACCCCACAAACTGTGGGTAATGAGCTGGAAGAGAGGAGAAAGGACAGCAGCTTTGAGTCCTTCTCTCACTGTATATGGCTCCTTGAGGAAAACAACCTCTCTCTGTGGTTTCTCCCCATGTTCAAATGGAAGCTCTCCCCAGTTCTGAATTCTAGGAGCCTCCGTGGGGGTGATCTACAACCATGCACTTTAGAAAATTCTAATCAAACTTCAGCTTCTCTTCATTGAATCTATAATTTGTAAAACCTGGCAGAATGCATTCGGATCCTAAGTAATTTGATTTTCTGATAGTGTTTAGCTTTAGCTGGTATCAAGGCAAGTGAGTATATGAGACCAGCTTCAGACAATCAATAGTTGTATGGTTCTCTACCTCCAAATGGATATGTGGAAATATCAGTGTGGTGTTTCCTAATGAAACCCAATTTATTTATTGACTAATAAATGTATTTAATAAATTACATATATAGTAAAATATAAATGTCAACAAATAACCTTTTTCTTGCTTACTGCATATAAGAGTCCCATTTGGGTTCCTGAGAAAACCTACATCATCAGTAAGTTATCGTGATTATTTTTACTGCAAGTGATAGAAAGCCAACTTAAACTAAAAGGAAATGTTTCTGCTCACTTACTGGGAAAGGGACAGAAGACATTCTTTTTTTTTTTTTTTTAAGATTTTACTTATTTATTTGACAGAGATCACAAGTAGGCAGAGAGGCAGGCAGAGAGAGGAAGGGAAGCAGGCTCCCTGCGGAGGAGAGAGCCCGATGTGGGGCTCGATCCCAGGACCCTGGGATCATGACCTGAGCCAAAGGCAGAGGCTTTAGCCCACAGAGCCACCCAGGTGCCCCAAGACAGGAGACATTCTTTGAAACCAAGGAAAAGTTTCAAACTCCAAGCCTCCGCAGGAGCCTTAAGTATAGGACTCAAAGCTGTCAGATTCATTC
>PISX010024318.1:0-28127 GCA_004024625.1 Mellivora capensis
TTTTGATCTCTATAGCTTTGTAATATAACTTGAAGTCCAGAATTGTGATGCCTCCAGCTTTGCTTTTCTTTTTCCAGGTTGCTTTGGCTATTTGGGGTCTTTTGTGCTTCCATACAAACTTTAAAATTGTTTGTTCCAGCTCTGTGAAAAATGCTGTTGGTATTTTGACAGGGATTTCACTGAATGTATAGATTGCTGTAGGTAGTATAGACATTTTAACAATATCTGTCCTTCTAATCCAGGAGCATGGAATGTCTTTCACTGAACACCATGGAAATACAAATCAAAACTATGATGAGATATCATCTCACACCTGTCAGAATGGCTAAAATCAGGGCACCTAGGTGGCTCAATCGGTTAAGCATCTGGGTTCCTGGGATCAAGCCCCCATTGAGCTCCCTGATCAGTGGGGAGCCTGCTTGTCCTTCTCCCTCTTCCTCCATCTGCCGCTTTACCTACTTGTGCTCCTTCTGTCAAATAAATAAAATCTTAAAAAAAAAAAAGAATGGCTAAAATCAACAACACAACAAACAACAGGTGTTGATGAGGATGTGGAGAAAAGGGAACCCTCTTGCACTTTTTATGGGAAATGGGAATGCAAACTGGTACAGCCACTATGGAAAAGAGTATGGAGTTTCCTCAAGAAGTTAAAAATAGAACTACCTTACAATCCAGCAATTGCATGGTTACATATTTACCCAAAGAATAGAAAGATACTAAATCAAAGCAATACATGCCCCCCAATGTTTATAACATCATTATCTACAATAGCCAAATTATAGGATCAGCCCAAGTGTCCACCGATTGATGAATGGCTAAAGATGTGATACACAGGGACGCCTGGGTGGCTCAGTTGGTTGGACGACTGCCTTTGGCTCAGGTCATGATCCCAGAGACCCGGGATCGAGTCCCTCATCAGGCTCCCAGCTCCACGGGGAGTCTGCTTCTCCCTCTGACCTTCTCCTCGCTCATGCTCGCTCACTGCCTCTCTCTCAAATAAATAAATAAATAAAAATCTTTAAAAAAAAAAAAAAAAGATGTGATACACAAATACACATACACACACACACAAATGGGCTGTCACTCAACCATAAAAAAAATAAAATCTTGCCATTTGCAACAATATGATGAAGCTAGAGTGTATTATGCTAAACAAAATTAGGCAGTCAGAGAAAGACAAACACCATAAGATTTCATTCATCTGGAATTTAAGAAACAAAACAAACAAGTAAATGGATAAAAAGAGAGCCAAACCAAGAAACAAACTCCTAACTATGGAGAACAAACTGATGGGTTACTAGTGGGGAGGTGGGCAGGAGGATGAGTTAAGTAGGTGATGAGGATTAAGGAGGACACTTGTGATGAGTGCCGAGTGTTGTATGGAAATGTTCAATCACCACTGTACACCTGAAACTAATATTACACTGTATGTTAACAAATTTAAAGTAGAACTTTAAAAAAAGTAAAAATAGTGCCCCCAACCTTGTTCTCCAAAACAATTTATACACAAATTTTAAATTTTGATTCATGATTGAATTTACTTTTTCTTAAGTTTAAAAACAAAAACTATAAAGTATTTAAGATGACATAGCCACAAGCTCTGGATTTGAGAGAGAGTACAAGCACAGGGAGCAGCAGAAAGGAAGAAAGAAGCAGGCTACCACTAAGCAGGGAGTCCCAGATGAGGCTTGATCCTAGGACTCTGGGATCGTGACCTGAGCCAAAGGCAGCAGCTTAACCGACTGAGCCACCAAGGTGCCCCTAAATAGCATGTTATGATTTTTTTTTTTGCAAGTTATGATTCTTTAAAAAGATTTTATTTGAGAGATTGAGTGGGGAGCCCAATTCAGGGCTTAGTCCCAAGACCTGAGATCATGACCTGAGCCGAAGTCAGATACTTAACCAAGTGAGCTACCCAGGTACCCCATAAATTTATTTATTCTCTACTTTCTCCCCTCCCTTAAAACACCCCATGAATATATCAAGTTTTCCTGTTCTGTTCACTGTTATACCTAGAGCAGTGCCTGGCCATCAAATATTTGTTGAAAAACATGAATACATGAACAAAAACATTTATGGGCACTTAATATGTTCCAGGTACCATGTTAAGTGCTTTACAGTTACGAATTTACTAAATCCTCACAATAATCCCATTGAAGTAGGGACCATTATCAGCCCTAATTTTGGGGTGAAGAAACCAAAACACAGAAAATATAATTAAGTTGCCCAAGGACATAAACTAGAAAATGGCAGAGACACAATCTAAACTCAGGCACTCTGATTCCGAAGACATCTCTTAACCATCCCACTATATAATTTATACTGAAAAGTCAATACTTAGCTACATAGTACATTTTAATTGAAAGACCTGACCTATAGGTTACTTTTAAGTAACCTATAGGGTCATGTCCTAATTTTTAAGACTAGTCATTCAAATCATAATACATGCCACAGGTCTCAAGTTTATTACTTCATTTACTAAATTTTGGAATATGGAATTTATGGTTTGGCAAAATGCTCTCTCATACTCATTTAAGTGATGCACTAACATACTCTATTTCCAGTATCTGCATGCCTCAAACAAGGAAACTGTCAACCAGAGAAGTTAGCTTCCTCATCTTCTAGTAAGCAACTGACAAAAAGGCTTTTTTTTTTAATATATATTATTTGTTTTGAGAGAGAGGAAACATGTGCAGAGGAAGGGGGAGAGGAAGAGAGAGAATCCTCAAGCAGACACTCCCCTGCCCTGCTGAGCATGGAGTCCAATGTGGGACTCCATCCCAGGACCTGAGATTATGACCCAAGCCAAAATCAAGCGTGACCACTTCACTAAGTGAGCTACCCAAGTGCCCCAAAAAGGCCTGTCTTACATTAACTCTCAACACTATGTGACCCTGTGAATTCCCATTTAGAATAAGGAAACCGGTTTCCCACAACTAGATTACAGTTTTGGAAAAGGGAAAAAAATGCTAATTCTTTTCTATTTACAAACACAAAGAACTCTGGAAGGTGGTATAGTTCTCCAAATTACTTTTCAGCCACTATTGATGATCTACCTAGCTAGCATTCATCCCCTCCATGTTCCTTCCTAACAGAATCCCTCCCCAATACAAGGCCTCAGGGGAAGTTATTACCACTCCCAAATTCAGACATGGCCACGGTTAGTTCAAGGGTAGCCACTAGTGATTGAGGCAGGAGTGAGTATAGGACTCAATTCTGGCCAAAAAGGTGTGAAAGAAGTCTGCTAGACGTTTTTAGAGGACATTTCTTCTCTCTGAAAAGAGGCATAGGAAGAGAGATCTTTCTTCTTTTAGAAGTTCTGGTGTAGGTGTATAGAACTGTTGAATCACTATATTGTACATCTGAAGCCAATATATTATATGTTAACTATACCTGAAGAATTCTAAAAATTTCTAGTCAATTCTAGTTACAAAAAAAAAAAAAGTTCTTCTGTACGGATAGGACACCTGGAATCACTACATTTTTGCTACTAGCCTGTGGATGAAGCCAATTCCAAGGAGAGCAAAATTGAATTGTGGAAAGAATAGATTTTACTGACATTGTTGAACTGATGTAATCAACCAACACCTGAAGCTGCTCATATGAAAAGACAAAATTTTAACTTCTTAATCCATTTTAAATTAGATTCCTGATGCTCGTAGCCAACAATATACTATTTTTTAATGAAACGTCTCCCGGAACTAATCTCAAAAAGAGTCTGTGGTTGGCATGCCTGGCTGGCTCAGTTGTGGAGTATGCAACTCTTGATTTTGGGGTTGTGAGTTAGAGACCCACACTGAGTGTAGAGATTACCTAAAAATAAAGTCTTTAAAGAAAAAAAAAAAGGTTTGTGCTTAATTCCACAAATGCATATTAGAAATTCAATATGACTATTATACGGTCTTTGTGGAATAAGAAAGTTAAAAAGAATAGTACACATGAAAGAACAAATTCTAAAGTGGCATTTTCCAAGCACAAACAGTTCATTTCAATAAGCTGTTCTCCAAAACAATTTATACACAAATTTTAAATTTTGATTCATGATTGAATTTACTTTTTCTTAAGTTTAAAAACAAAAACTATAAAGTATTTAAGATGACATAACCACAAGCTCTGGATTTGTTGCCCTATACCCTTAAACAAGGGTAAGCAATCTGTCCCACAAACAGAAGTCCAAGGTTGGAAAAGGTGGATGGTAGGACATCATGGTATTGACTTTAACTTTGTGTTGCTTCTATTCACAGGGCACAGGGCAATTTTTATATTGACAAGACACATGCAAAATGGCAAGATGTAGCAGGCTGGACCTAGCCTACTGCCTCTTTTATACTAAAAAAAAAAAAAAAACTATTACTTTATATTAATTTATAAATATTCACAAAGATCAACAAATATATCATATATATCAGCAAACAATTTGGAAACTAATCTTATGAGGCTACATGGCTGACCTTACCTTGTTATCCCAAATCAAGTCCCACATCTTCTAAATTTAATTGGTATAGTAACACATTGGGTAATTTATTTTTTTTTAATTTATTTATTTGTCAGAGAGAGAGGGAGAGCGAGCGAGCACAGGCAGACAGAGTGGCAGGCAGAGGCAGAGGGAGAAGCAGGCTCCCTGCCGAGCAAGGAGCTGGATGTGGAACTCCATCCCAGGACGCTAGGATCATGACCTGAGCCGAAGGCAGCCGCTTAACCAACTGAGCCACCCAGGCGTCCCGTCACATTGGGTGATTTAAATCTACATTTGGCACAGTGCTGTGTATAACTAGCTTAACAAACTTTTCAAAAAGTTTACTACTCACTTCTAATTCTTCAAAATTTCAAAAATAATTTTAATTCAAACTCAAAAAATTTTGCTAACAACATTAAGAATTGTACTTTTTCATTATTTCCCTTTTTAGAATAAATTATCTTGGAGTGCCTGGGTGGCTCAGTTGGTTAACCATCTGCCTTCACCTCAAGTCATGATCCCAGGGTCCTGGGATGCAGCCCTCCATTGCATTCCTTGGTTAGTAGGAAGCCTGCTTCCCCCTCATCCTCTGATGCTCCCCAGGTTTATTCACTATCAAATAAATAAATTTTTTTAAAGAATGTATTAATTTATTTATTTGTCAGAGAGAGAGAGAGAGAGAGAGAGAGCAGGAGCACACTAGCCCTAGGTGGGAAAGCAGTAGGCAAACTTAAAACTTAAGTCACAAAATGAAACTGGTTGGGTCCACAGGCCTAAGACTTCAACAAAATATTGGAGAACAGGGTATTTCAAGCAAAAAAAAAGAAAGAAATACATAGCTTGACCTCAAGAAACTGATCTTGTATTGGGGAGACAAATTATATTCACAAAATAATCAAATGTCATTAATATAACATGATTTTGTATCAAAACAATAGACCATAGTCCTAGATAATTGTGGGATTCAGTGCTATAATTTTTTTTTAAGATTTTATCTATTTACTTGACAGAGAGAGACAACAAGAGCAGAAACACAAGCAGTGGGAGTGGAAGAGGGAGAAGCAGGCTTCCCGCAGAGCAGGGAGCCTGACGCGGGGCTCCATCACAGGACCCTGGGATCATGACCTGAACTGAAGGCAGACACTTAACTGACTGAGCCACCCAGGCGCCCCTCAGTTCTATAATTTTTGGAGGAAGAAAAGAAAGAAAGGGGACCTGCAAAGGATCCAAATTTGAAGATGGGGGTGAGATGGGTGTAATGCTTAATCTAACATAAGCAGCAGCATAAGCAAAAGGTTGGAGATGGAAATAAGAAAGGGTATGCAGTGGATGCCAAAGAACTGGGCTAAAAGTAAAAATGAGAATGGGACAGGCAGTGGGTGGGGTGAGGGGAAAACCTAGCTGGCTCAGTCAGTAAAGCAGGTGACTCTTAATCTCAGGGTTGTGAGTTTGAACCCCACATTGAGGGTAGAGTTTACTTAAAAAAAAAAAAATGAGAATAGAGGATTAATAATTAAGTTGGAAATGTAAATTGGTGCTAAAATTCATGTATGCCTAGTTTAAGAATATGGCTTCTGCTTAAAAGAAATGGATAGCGCTGATTATTTCCTTATATTATTTCAAAAATTATTTCAAAATAACGTTTGAGCAGGATTACGTGGCTGAAGAATTCTGGATAAATTTATGGGGGAGGAGAAGAAGAAATTAGAAACCCAGCAACCAGTTAGGAGGTGCTTACTGGTTAAGAACCAGGGCATTAGCAAGACAGACCAGCTCTGCCACTTGCTAGCTGTGAGGCACTGAATAAGTTATTAAACACATCTAAGTCTCAGTTTCCTGTCTGTAAAGTGAGGTAATAATAGTGCCTATTTTATAAAGTTGTTGTGTGGCAAACAGTAATAGTACATGTAAAAACATTTAACATAGTGCTTGGTCTATATATTCAACAAATGTTAGTAACTATTACCTTCATTATGAATCATCTTAAATGACTGGGATGAGGAACTAAACAAGGACAATAGAAACTAAAAAGAAAGGATACTTGGAGTGACATTTCCATAGACTCATGAGATGCTGTAATTAGAAGAGACCCTAAAGAACTCTTCCAAAAACAAAAAATGATCCCAGTTTAAATGTCAGGGATGAAGGGGGGAAAAATGGGTAACTCAAAAGGTTTTGAGTGCTCAAGAGTATTCCAAGAGGTAGACTTGGGATGATTACATGTTAACAACATGCTATAAGATATAAGCTACACGGGTGCCTGGGTGGCTCAGTTGTTAAGCATCTGCCTTCCGCTTGGGTCATGATCCCAGAGTCCTGGGATTGAGCCCGGTGTAGGACTCCCTGTTCCCCCTGCATGCCCCCCCCACCCTGTCAGGCTCCCTGCTCAAAGAAGATATAAGCTACAATTGGGGCACCTGGCTGGCTCATTCAGAGAAGCATGTGACTCTTGATCTTGGAGTTTGAGCCCCATGTTGGATATAGAGATTACTAAAAAAAAAAAAAAAACTCAAAAAAAAAAAAAAAAAAGATATAAGCTACAATAAATTGGGTCCATACCATGTACCGAAGACTGTGTTAGATATTGATGTAGTACATCTAATCCCCAGAACAATTCTGAAAGGTAGAGTATTAAATCAATTTTATAAAAGAGCACTGGCATCCTGCTTCTCTATGCAGAAAGAGGTTAAGTCCCAGCCATATAACCTTGGTAATGGTAAGAAGCAAAGCTAGATTTGGAAGCCTTATCATGTTTCCAAAGCCTGTGTTCTTTCTACTTCACTCACACTGCATCCCCCTTTAATACCAATAAAATTGTATCACATAATTATACTTGTAGTTATTTTTCTACCTACCTCCTTATATAAACATGTCCAATCTTTTCTATATTCTAAGAAAAATATAAAGGTATTCAGCATGAAAACAAGGAGAATGAATTTTAAAAGCATTATCAAATGGAGAATTATCATACTTCTAATGAAATATAGCTGAGTATACTCTAAACTATAATACGTTAAATGAAAGCAATGACTAATGTTTTTCAATAAGAAAATGCAAACAAATTTGGCATGGCTTTTACATCATTTGATTATATTAACATTTGTCCCACACTACAATATCATTTTTAAAATGACACTAACCTCATAAAAGAAATATCTTACCACACACAGGAGAAGCATTTATATAATAACCCATCAAATGTTCAGTTACACACAAAAATTCAACCACAGGAAAATGCCCAACCTGCTAACAGTAAGGACCACATAGTGGCAGGTGACCTATTTCTTTAGTGTGTTTCTCAGCAAATATTTTCCTCAACCACAGAGCCAGCCAGTGTGCTAGCTCTCTACCAGAATGTTACTTAATCTAAACGATGAAAATACCAAGTAAAAAAAAAAAAAAATACCAAGTATGCCAGAAATAAGTTTCCTGAAACAATCTGTTCATCTGTATTCAAAAAAGTCAGAAAATAGTTTCCTAGACTGACCATCAAACTATGTAGTTGCAAACCATGTAACTTCTAGACTAGTAGTTTTCAAAGTGTAGTCCAGAGACCCCTATATGTCCTCAAGAGCCTTTCAGAAGATCCAAGGGATCAAAAATAGTTTCATAGTATTACTAAGACATTATTTGCCTTTTGCACTCTCATTCTCTCACATCTGTACAGTGGAGTTTTCCAGTGGTTAAGAGCTATGGTATCTCAAACAAAATGAATGAGCAGACGTGGGATTTTTTTTTTTTTTAAGATTTTATTTACTGGGGTGCCGGGGTGGCTCAGTCCTTAAGCGTCTGCCTTCAGCTCACCATTGTGATCCCAGCCTCCTGGGATTAAGCCACATATCACGCTCCCTGCTCAGTAGGGAGCCTGCTTTTCCCTCCCCAACTCCCCAGTGCTTGTGTTCCCTCTCTTGCTATCTCTCTCTGTTATAAATAAATAAAATCTTAAAAAAAAAAAAGGTTTATTTATTTGAGAGAGGGAACACATGAGCGCAGGCACAGGGTGAAAGGTGAAGGACGGAGAGAGAAGACGATGCCCCAGTGAGCCGAACAGGCAGCCCGAAGTGCGACTCCAGCCCAGCACTCCGGGATCATGACCTGAGCCAAAGGCAGACACTTTTTTTTTTTTTAAGATTTTATTTATTTATTCAACAGGGAGATAGAGAGAGAGCACAAGTATGCAGGGTGGCAGGCAGAGGGAGAGGGAGAAACAGGCTCCCCGCTGAGCTGGGAGCCAGATGCAGGGCTTGATCCCAGGACCCTGGGATCAGGATCTGAGTCTAAGGCAGACACGTAACCAACTGAGCCACCCAGACACCCCAGACATGAGAATTTAGATATTTCCTATTAAGCCAGATATTAAAGATTAAAATGCCAGACATTGGGGCACCTGGGTGGCTCAGTGGGTTAAGCCGCTGCCTTCGGCTCAGGTCATGATCTCCGGGTCCTGGGATCCTGGGATCGAGTCCCATATGGGGCTCTCTGCTCAGCAGGGAGCCTGCTTCCTCCTCTCTCTCTCTGCCTGCCTCTCTGCCTACTTGTGATCTCTCTCTGTCAAATAAGTAAATAAAATCTTTAAAAAATAAAATAAAATAAAATAAAATGCCAGACATTAAAGTTATTTGCAAAAATGTAAAACAGTGCCACTCTCGTCACTTGATTCTTTTTTTTTTTTAAAGATTTTATTTATTCATTTGACAGAGAGAGAGAGAGAGAGAGAGAGAATGCACAAGCAGGGGGAGCAGCAGACGGAGGAAGAGGGAAAGCAGGCTCCCCACTGAGCAAAGAGCCGGACTCGGGGTTCAATCCTGGCATCAGGACCCTAGCCTAAGACAGACGACCAATTGACTGATCCACCCAGGCACCCCACTTGTTTCCTTTTAATACAGTTATTTTTTCATTAAAATAAATTATATTAGGGGTACCTGAATGGCTCAGTTGTTTAAGCAGCCAATTCTTGACTATGACTCAGGTCCTGATCTCAGGGTCCTGGGATCAAGCTTCTTGTCAGGCTACACACTCAACGGCAATCTGCTTGAGGATTCTCTCTCTCCCTCTCCCCCTCCCTACACACACACGCTCTCCCTCTCAAATAGATAAATAAATCTTTTTTTAAAAAATGTTAACATATAACATTTTATTATTTTTAAAGGAATTAAATATTTTTAAATTTCTTAATTTTATTCTAATACAGTAAATATTAGTAAACAGCTCTTTAAGATCCTCAATTTTTTAGATTATAAAAGGGGTACTCAAACCAAAAAAAAACCTTAGAACCACTTTTCCAGACCTTCCTATATTTATATTTTGCCAATAAAGACTTAATTTTCAAATTATACTAAGATATTGCTGCCCTACAATTTCAGAAATTTGTCTTGATAAGAAAATTGTCGGGGTGCCTGGGTGGCTCAGTTGTTGGGCATCTGCCTTTGGCTCAGGTCAGGATTCCAGGATCCTGGGATCGAGCCCCGCATCAGGCTCCATGCTTGGCAGGAAGCCTGCTTCTCCCTCTCCTACTCCCCCTGCTGTGTTCCCCTCTCTCGCTGTCTCTCTCTCTGTCAAATAAACAAAATCTTAAAAAGAAAAGAAAATTGTCTATAGATAATCTTTAAAAGCATTGTATCCATTAAATTATAAAAAGAAATCACCTGTTTTATCTTCCCAAAATAAAAACAACAACAACGTCAAAACTAAAAGTGCTAGCTTACAGACGACTAATCTATAAGCTCTGGGCCTGAGTTTATCATCAACTGTATATCTGTAATCCTCCAAGAGCTCCTATACAAGAGACTGGGCTCTATGAGAGGCCTGCCCAGCAACTGTTCTGTTATGGAATAATCCTGATTCCCAAATCACAAGAGGACTAACCAATATGCTCAAAACCAATTCTCTGTACCACACTCTTAACATTTCCAAAATAAAAACTTTTGTTTCATCTAAACTGTTCACTATTTCTACTGCTTCTGGGAAATACATAAAGATTAAGACATCAGACTTCCATTTGGATCCAATCCTTACATTGTCAGTGAATTACAGTAGATATAGCAGTCCATGCATTTATTAGAAACCTTTAGGATGCATGGTAATGGTAGTTTTTAAAAAAATAGGCTGGAGGGAAACACCTTTGGAAAACAGTTTTTGAGGCCACTGGAAGCAATAATAGGTAACAATTTTGCATTTATGGTTCAGTCTTAAATGTAAATGAAAATCGTATTTTTAAAACTGTAATACTAATATAACAGTTAAAGGCCCTAAGTCAACAACTGTCTAATTCAAGTTATTTAACTCTAGGCTATTGCAATAGCCAAGGAACGAGGTGACCAAGGACTGTAAGTAGAAAAGCACTTAGAAGTTAGAAAGAAATGGTGCTCCTTAGATATTTATTAATTCAATAAAAATTTATTAAGTTGCCTACTGTTTGCAAGACCTTGAGCAAGATAAGAAGCTCATAACTTGATGGGAAGACAATTCCATGGGGTGGATAGTATACATAAAAACAGAATCTACTTCATAGAATGAAAAGGAGTTCTGAGAAGTGCTAGAAGAGAAAAGGAAAAGGAAGGAAGGATGTCTTCTAATATCAGGGATCAGGAAATATATATCCTGGCAAAGGAGGCATCCAACATATAGACCTTAAACATATAAGATTTCAACAAGTGAAAAGCATCCCTGGAAGAGGAAAAAGCAGACATTCAAGAAACAGCAAGTATAAAATAGCTTTCCACAGAACCTGTGATGGGCTCTAGTAAGAGACTAGACTGGTAAACTTGGTTGGAAGCAGAAAAAAACAAACAGGGACTTAAATGACAAGGTAAGCAATCTGGGACTCTTTTTAATAAGCAAAGGAAAGGCACTGGAAGGTTTTCAAAGTCACTGGGAGATTTACCACTGGAAGGCAAATCATCAGACGGTACTTTAATAATACTGGGGACTGAACAAAGTAGAAACAGGGAGAACAGTAAGAACAGTTAGAACACTATCAAAGCAGTCCAGTCAGGAAATAAGAGCTTGAGCTGGGATAGAAGGTAGGAAGAAGACAGATACAAGACATGCTGCAACCTCTTCACTAATAATTTACTTAGCTTTAAGTGTTTCAAAACCTTAATTTATCACACAAAACAAGACTGGCATCACATTATTTCCATTAAAAACCATTCCCATCACAGGCAATACTCCAGCATACTCAAGTGTGCTTCCTTTATTAAAAGCTGTTAGGCATAACTCACCATAATCTACACTAAGACTACAAAATGAGTAATAAAGAATGGCATATGCATATTTCCAATATTCTGAATAGAACCTCTGTATGCAAAATTTCATCCAAGGATGAACATTTTAAACTCAGAAGTTTATTTCTATGTAAATGCACAACATTTGGATCAGAATTTTCTATACAACCTTATAAGACCCACATCACTACATAATTATAATATCAACTTTTTTTTTAAACCACTTTTAGACAACTCAACTGAACTTGGCCAATATTTTTCCATTGGGCCCAAATTTTTCAAACATTAGTTCCTTCTTCATTTTCTCCCCTCCTCCCTATTCACCTCTCCACCCAACAAATTCCCTTTGTATGTCTGCAAGGCAAGATACTATGATATAGTGATTCTGAGGCAGTTTGAATATATAATTTTATAATAAAAATTTAGAATTATTAACTTTACTTTTTACAGGAGGAATCAATGATGTACTAAATTTTCATTTACATGAATGACAAATGCATCTAACAGAAATGATGCCTTACCGTTAGGGGGAAACAAAGGGGGAAATACACACAATAGATGGGTGGCAAATCTTACAAACTTTGCAAAACACTGAAAAGCTGCATCTGGATTGCAGTCACAATGACAAAAGCAGATAAAGAAAGCTCCAAAATGAAGGGAAAGAGAAAAATTCTAAATTATCATAAAGAGTAAAAAAGGCTGATTTAATAGAAGTTTTTAATATAGCATCATTTAACACTCTAACTGGAAAAAAAAAGATAATTTACAGCTCACAAGGACACAAATAATTTCTATAAACATTCTACAAAACAGTTATACTTCATTGTACTTGCATGGCTCCAATCCTTTCAAAGGTTTCCAAAAATACATAGTCTTATAATAATTGAGGTTCCCCAATGACATACAATTTATTTTGTAAGCTTAACTGCAACACATTTTTAAGACATAACCAATTCATCCTCAATAAAAATAAGGAGTCACAAAGGCCCTCTCCTTATTCAAAATCATTACGTAAAGCACTATCTGTAATTGCAAAAAAGGGTTTGAAAATCTGACAGCTAATAATCATAAAATGAGGTTAGAATTTAAAGAAAAACAATTACCCAACTTTTCCATTTTCCCTTCCTTTTCCTTTCCTACCAGATACACAAAATGTCTGTAAGGGTCTCAGACAAAGCTCTGAAGTAAAAATACAGTATATGTATACTTTATATTATGTGTATTCGAACCTATCACATATATGTACACATCACATAAATTCACACAAAAAAGGAAGATTCCTCCTTTTTTTAAACTCTAAGAATTGAAGTTACATTAAACCCTATCCCATAAATTAAGTGAAATCACCATAAATTAACGAGTAATAAAATACCGCACATAGATCTGAGAGACTATATCCTGAGAAGAAAAACCTCAGACTAAGACCATGACTGAAAAAAAACGCCCAATCCCTGAAAATTACTAACCGGCATTTGGTTTCTGTTAGAGAAAAGGGGGGTCTTAAAATGAATAATCACATAGGCAACCCAGTTTCAGAAGTTAACGAAGGTAAAACACAAGGAACCAAATAAGACAAACGTATGAAATGACAAGCTTTAAAGAATTCCCCCAAAGGAAAAGGCTGAGTTCAAGGCTCGGGTATAAAGCATCCTTTGCAGGTAGAAGAATCTTTAATTGAAAAAAAGAGGGGGAGGGGGACACAACAAAAACCTGAACGACACGAAGTAAAAGAAACGGGTCTTTCCTCCCACCCCCACTCCAGCCCCCACCTCCACCCTCGCAGGACAATAGGATCAGGGTCCTAACTGCAAACTTTAAACGGATAAACCAGAAGCAGTTTTACTGCAGCTCTAACTGCAAATCTGCCCCTCATCCCAAACCTAGCGCTCCCAGGAACACTTCTGCCCTGAAAACACCACCAAGGTCTCGTTATATACAAATCAGACCCATCACAAGATTTTTTCTCTCCCAAGTACCTGGAGGATCCATTTCAATATAAAATATCAGTTCTGTCGAATAGGGCATCATCACCTCCCTCCAGTCTGCGTCATCGCGGTCCATACTCCACACCGTATTGTACATCGCGCTGTCAGGGGCAGGTCGTCAGGAAATATATAGAAAGCATATATATATTTTATCTCATATTTAAAAATCTAAAAATATAGATCTGTAAAGTCCCACACGGATATATACTTCAGGGTTTCCAACGGCCGGTACAAGTCCAGCCAACTACCAGGACGAGGATGGGGTCCTCCCCCCTCTCCTCTTACAGCACCCAGCAAAATGCCCCCCGAACTTTCAATCTACGGGCTTTTTCTCCTCAGAGAGGTACAGGGAGGCTTGGGGCGGGTGGTGGAGGGTGGAGGCAGAGGGCTGAGATGTTAAAAAGCAGCTTCCCAAAAATCCCTTCCACACAGTCGCTCTCCAAAGAGAAAAGCTCCCACTGCCTCCAAATCTTTCCTCGGTAGCCACTTTTGTGTCCTTCGAGGGAGGGAGAATGAAGAGGGGGAGATAAAAAGAATGCGCTGGGAGAAAGGTGAGGAAGTGACAAAGGAAGGCATAAAAAGGGGGGTGGGTATTGCGTTCAAGTTTCGGGGTCCCACTGGTCTGCCGAGAACGATCCCCTCAGGGGCCGGGACTCGGGCTCCGTTCCAGTCAAGCTCGGAACTGAAGCTGCTGCAGCCTCGAGATGGGGGCCCGTCGGAAAATCCAGTTAGCTCTGGCCGGCT
This sequence comes from Mellivora capensis, assembly GCA_004024625.1. Lineage (NCBI taxonomy): Eukaryota > Metazoa > Chordata > Mammalia > Carnivora > Mustelidae > Mellivora > Mellivora capensis. The sequence goes on from PISX010024318.1 coordinate 14,412, forward strand.
GGGCGCTCCCGCCGAGCAGTAAGTAAGCCCGCCAGCGCCGGCTCCCCTCACGCTCTGCCCTGACTTCAGCCACTAGAGTTTCATTTTAACGGCGCGGAGAGGGACACCCTCCCCCGCCTCACGCTCCCCTGCTGAGGTACCACCCAACCGCACCGGGCAGGGGGGGAAGGCGACATCACTACTGCTCCTTCCCCTCTATACCGACTCGATGAACGGGGGATTCTATCAGGTGCCTGTGCAAGCGTTCCGAAAGCCGTCCTCCACTTCGGCTTTCAACTCTCCCCAACGCTCTCTGCGTTTCGACTTCTTAATCATTCACCCTCTCTCCCCCCAGCCTCAATCAGAATGGTACAATCCGGGCGCTGGCCGCACGCCAGGAGTCAGTGCCGGGAGCACGCGAGCCAGGAGGGGAGGGAGAGGAGAGAGAAGGAAGGAGGGGGTAGAAAAAGAGGATAAGGTGAGTAGTGATTGGCTGAGCCGGGTTGCCGGAGCCCGGAGCCTGCGTCTTTTGTCTGCCTTCCTCCAGCAAAGGAGCGGGAGACGGCTGCGCGCCCCAAGCGGACCAATCAGGAGCCAGCCGGCGCTGGCCGGCAAGGCGGCGATTGGTCAGAGCCCAGTTACTAAGCGGGACAAAGGCAGAGGGGGAAAAGAAAAGAAGAGGAGAAAAAAAAAAAAAGAAAGAAAGAAAGAAAGCACAAACGGCGGTTACTGACAGGCTGGGCGAGCGCTCAGGGGCTCTGGCTGCCCGGAGACAGGCGGGGCTCCCGCTGAGGCTCGGTCGGGCCGGACGAGTGGGGGTTTGGGGAGTGGGGGGGACGAGCTGGCGCGAGACCTCTGCCCCGAGACGCTGCGGGGGAGGGGAGCGGACTGAGAGGGGCGCTGCTGTCACTTGGCGGGACGTGCGCTCCTCTGGTCCTTAGGAAGTCCCCGGGCAGGGTCCCTCCCCACCGACCTCTTTACTGGGCTGGGACAGCCCCCATCCCCCCGAAATAAGTTGTCAAATAAAGAAAAGGTCCCTAAACTCACTTGCAGGACCGTTACCCCTCGGTGAGAGGAGATGCCCATGACGCCCGGTAGCCTTCCCAGGCCGCTACCACAACCCAGTCACGGCTTCTTCCTTTAAGCAGTTAGGCTTTTCTTTCTTTTTTTTTTTTTTTTTCCAAGACTTTATTTATTTGACAGACAGAGATCACAAGTAGGCAGAGAGGCAGGCAGAGAGAGAGAAGGGGAAACAAGCTCCCGGCTGAGCAGGGAGCCCGATGCGGGGGGACCCCCCCCCCCCCGGATCCCAGGACCCCAGAGATCATGACCTGAGCCGAAGGCAGAGGCTTAACCCACTGAGCCACCCAGGTGCCCCAGTTAGGCTTTTCTTAAGGAGGCATTTCGCAGTTTCTCTGAGCTTCCCACCCAAGGACTTTTGAACCCAGAGGTAACTCCCCACACCTGAAATAAATAGGGAGCTGCAGCAGGCTCCTCAGCTCTAGTGCTCACACCAGAAAACATGCCTTGAAATTACAGTGCGTGTGTGATTTGAGATAAATCACAGGTGTTAGAATCCCCAGCCAAAAGGGCCCTATTCTATTTCCCTTCCATATACACCCAGTCCCTTCCTCAAGCTTAAAACTATGATGGGCTTCACTATGAAAATGCCGAATATTACCATGCATTTCAGAAACAGCTAATTAACTTGCTGGGGAACACTGAATAGCCAAAAGCAGATTTTTGTCTCCCAAAGGTTATGCCTGGAATTGCCATCCTGCATACCCGACAATACATTCTGGGGAGGCCAAAAAACTGTTCCATTTCCTCTTTACACAGGAGTAACAAAGCCCATTGTGTTTGGGTTGACAACCTGATTTAAGCCCTAGTGAAACCTCCTACCCTGAGTGGCTCTGCTATATTGATTCCTTCCTGTGGAAGAGTTGCCACGTTTCACCCTCTACCTCCTAAAGTGAGCTTGCCTTCCTTAAAGGTGTTCTAAGTTGAGACAGTTCCTGGGAGCCAGCAGCCAAAATGTGTATGGTCTCTGTGTAGAGTCTTGAATTAAAAAGGGCCGGTAAGAGTAAGTGGACAGGGTTGAACTGAGGATTCTTACATGCTTTCTTTTTTTTTTACATTTCTGAAATCCAAACCTGATTCAGAAGCCAGATCAACTTTGGGACAGGGCATGTTGCTAATTTGAATGTCCTGAGCCCTTTCTCTAGGTAGGAGATGCTGGAAGATCAACTCTAATTTGTGGCTGGCTTCCCAGCAGTCTCTTTACTTCACCATATCTGGGAGCCAGAAGTACTCACATGTGATAACTCGAAAGGCAGAACAATCAGTCAAGGGCAAGTTGGTTTATTTTTGTTCAACGGTGTCCCTGTGCATTCCCAAACAAAATGAAGGTGAAGAGAGGAAGTGTGAAAAAGATAATGGCTTTCAGATTTCCACAGCAGCTTTCGCCTGGACCACTATACCTCATTTAGGGGTGGGGTTTCAATTTTTAAAATGCAGAGCAATCACCCAGTCTTTCCCAAACCTAAGACTTGGAGAGATGCAGTGAAGAAGCAGCGCAGTATATAGTCTGATTCTCAACATTGGCACATGGGGTAAAGCTTGAGTCAATCTTGCCACCTAAAATTATATGACCCAACTATCCAACAAGTAAAGCTTTGAATAGGAAACCTCCAACCTCCAATCCAAAAAATAACAGTGATGCAAGAGGCAACGATGAATCAAGGGGAAGCACATTTCCTTTGAATGGGTTTGGAACCACTGCCCTGCTATGGTGGGAAGCGCCTGTCATATGATGCTGGCCTTACTTTCCTTCAGTTGAGAAATAAAAGTGAGGTTGTGACTGCATGTCATCAAACCACCTCAGGCTCTTTGGCAAAGGCAGAGAATGTTAGCTCTGGTGTCCTGGACCATTTCCATCCTGGAGAATTATATTTGGCCTGGGTGTGGATTAAATTCAGCTCTAAGAGCTCAAACTCCTGGGTCACAACCTGCCACTTTGGGATTTTTTTTTCCTCTTTGCCTCCTTCCTTTCTTTTTTAAATTTTTTAAAAAAGTATTTGTTTAGGGGTGCCTGGGTGGCTCAGTCAGTTAACTGTCTGCCATCCGTTCAATTCATGATCCTGGGATCTTGGGATCAAGCCCCATACACCAAGCTCCCTGCTCAGTAGAGAGCCTGCTTCTCTCCCTCCCTCTGCTGCTCTCCCCGCTTGTGCTCTTGCTCTCTCTCTCTCTCTCTCTGTGTCAAATAAATAATAAACACTTTTTAAAACTATTTACTTTATTTGAGGTGGGGATGCAGGCAAAGGTAAAAAAAAAAAGTAAAAAAAAGTAAAAAAAAAAGTAAAGAGAGAATCTCAAGCAGACTCTCCACTAAGCACAGAACCCAACATAGGGCTAGATCCCACAACCCTGAGATCATGACCTGAGTGGAAATCAAGAGTCTGACACGGCTAACCCAACTGAGCCACCCAGGTGCCACTCTTTTTAATTTAAAGTAATTTTATTTTACTATTTTTTTTTAAAGATTTTATTTATTTATTTGAGAGAGAGGCAGTGAGAGAGCATGAGCGAGGAGAAGGTCAGAGGGAGAAGCAGACTCCCCGTGGAGCTGGGAGCCCGATGCAGGACTCGATCCCGGGTCTCCGGGATCATGACCTGAGCCGAAGGCAGTCGTCCAACCAACTGAGCCACCCAGGCGTCCCTAATTTAAAGTAATTTTAGGGACGCCTGGGTGGCTCAGTTCATTAAAGTAATTTTAGGTAAGTCAAAAAATCTTGTCTGCCTTTATCTATCTGTGAAATAAGAGATTGCCTTCAGATTTATGCAAGCTTCTTAGCTTACTGTGAAACACTGAGAATTTAAAAAAAAAAAAGCCACTTAAGTATTTAGAATTAATAGTACCTTTCTATAACTCCAAATGAATAAGGTGTCCTTCACTTTTCACCCTGGTATGGTCTTGCTATCAAACTGTTCAAATATGCTCCAATTCCCCCTCTTTTTTTCAGAGATGGATGAAATATTTCTCCTGTGCACTGAATATAGGGTATGATCTCAGAGCTCTCTGTGCCAGCAGAATCAGCCTGGAACTCAGCCAAAAGTTCTTCATGATTAAAGGTGCCATCTGAGCACACAATCTTTTTTAAAAGCCTTGCAAAATGGAAACACACTTTTATTATTTTTTTAAGATCACTAGCTTTAATGCCAGAACTGACTTTGGCCTTTGGGGAAGAATCACTGGCCTCAATCCCCCTCTTCCCCCCCCCATCATCTTTCTTGATCTTATGATAAGGCCAAGTCCAGCAGCTAAATAAACTCAGTAAATGGTATTCCAGGAAAACTCTACAAATCATCAGTTGCAAATTTGAGGACCTCCTCAGCCATATGCCTTGTAGGTTGGGCACATATCAAGTTTTGACATAAAAGTTTCCCTTTACTTTTGTAAAAAGTAAAAAGACCAATGTAAAAAGACCAGTGCTAGTGTATCTTCCAAAAAGACCTCTCACCTGGGAATGGATAGTCAACTCTTGAGATAGTAGTGTCTAAAATCATGATTTTCCCTTTCTTTCAGAGTGGTATTCCTTTTACTTGGCATTTGCAATTTTTTCTCTCTCCTGCACATCTTTCTTAAAACTTGAAAAACTATGTGATGGGGATTAAGGAGTACATTTCTTATGATGAGCACCAGGTGTTGTATGTAAGTGTTGAATCACTAAATTGTACACCTGAAATTAATAATATGCAGTATGTCAACTAACTGGAATTTAAATAAAAACTTTTTTTAAAAAGGAAAGAAAAAAGAAACTATGATAGTGTTAATGATATCAGCCCAAGGCACTGAAAAATTATAAACATTGAATGAATGAGTGATCTTCATAGAAGTGGCATTCCTCCAGATGCTGCTAAACTCCTGGGTTTAGGGGACACCATTTAAGGGCTTCCTCAGACCCCTCAGCACATGATATCTCTCTTCCCTGCCTTACTCTCCCCACTTTGAGTCCTCCTTCAGCTGTAGGGTATCACAAAAAAGCAGGAGTCTCTCTCTAGCTTAACATACTCCTCTCTTTTTGTTGTCTGCCCTTCCAGCAACACAGGGGCCACCTGGATGGTATGTATGCGGCTGCTGCAAACCTCCCCTCCATCAAGGCAACGAATGGCTTTCAGCTCAGCTCTCACCAGGAGAGAGAGAGCAAATGAGATCCAAATGACAGTAACAATAGTCTAGGCTGTTTGACAAGGGCAGGGCACAAACAGGGCAGGCAGCTGGTGAGCTCTGTTACCTCATTTAATCTCCATAACCCCGAGGAGGAGGGTTGTATTTTTATTCTCATTTTACAGATGAGGAAATTGAGACCCAGAGCAGTGAGGGGACATGTTCAAAGTCACTCAGCCACTTGGTAGCAGAGCCAGGATTACAGCCCCATGTCCTGACAGCCAGTTCAGTATCTTTTCCACAGTTTCCCTCTCCCCTTCATTCAGTTAATGAATGTTTATTGATGCTTCCAAACACTGGGGGTACAAAAATGAATAAAACAGAGTGCCTACAGGTACTTGGGTGGCTCAGTTGTTAAGCAGCTGCCTTCTGCTCATGTCGTGATCTCAGAGTCCTCAGACTTCCATCTAGCTCTCTGCTCAGTGGGAAGCCGGCTTCTCCCTCTCCCATTCCCCCTACTTGTGTTCCCTCTCTCCCTATGTCTCTCTCTGTCAAAAAAATAAATAAAATTTAAAAAGAAAAAAAGGCAGAGTGCCTAACGTTGAGTCTGGAGCCCATAGAGGAAGGGCCAACAAAGGAATAAATAATTATAGTAAATTCTATAATAGAGAAATTGACAAAGTTCTATGTGAGCGCCCCAAACAGTGATGATTTCTGCCCACCTGCAGGTGAGTAAAGGCTTCCTAAAGGAGGTGACATCTCAGCTGCCCAAACCTATGCCTGATTTAAACATATGGTCTGTTTATTTCTGTTTCCCAAATCTGTATGATTAGCTCCAAGCCTGAAAAACTTTCACTGAAAGCTGACCCAAAAATCAGGTCAATCAGAGTCCCTCATCATCTTTAAACAGACTCTGCAACAACCTCCTTATAATCTCCCTGCCTGGCCCCCTCCAGTCCATACTCCACAGGGAATGATAACTCTAAATAAAAAACTTCCTTGCAGGGTGCCTGGGTGGCTTAGTGGGTTAAAGCCTTTGCCTTCGGCTCAGGTTAAAACACACACACACACACACACACACACACACACACACACACACACAAAACTTCCTTGCATAAACCCTGCCTTAATTCCTTCTACCTTCAGGCTAAATTTAAATCTCAGCCTAGCATTCAAGGCTTTGATGGTCTAGCCCCTGCCTATGTCTTCCCATCACTTCTCACACAGTTTTTTCCTGTCACTCCTAAGACTAGTCATACTGCAGTCCTCAAAACAGTAGAAATTTCTCCTCAAAACCCCACTCCACTGTTAAGTGGCAAACTCCCACTCATATGCCAGCCTCTGCACAGCTCTTGGCACACCAAGTTCAAAATGTTTGTTTCCAGGTCTATCTCTTCCCCATGATGAGGGATTTCCTCATGGGTGGAGGCCATGTTCTTGAATTATTAGTGTCCAGCATCAGGCCTGGCACACAGTGGGTAGCCAGTGAATATTCTTTGAGCAAATAAAAGCTGTAAAAAGAAACTAAACTCTCTAAGAAGGTTCTGGGGCAGCCTAAGTTCAGGTTACCCTGATAATCCTTTCTGTAGGTCTTCAGCTGATTCCTGTTTATTTAAGAGGACAAAAAGAAAATTTAAAAATTGTACAGTTTTTGGTTACAGAAATGCAAGGGACAGTGACCCTTCTATCCTGCTGGCTGCCCCTAGGGTCTTCATCACAGACACTGAGTTCTGCTGCCCTTCTATTTTATCAGCTGTGAATTGTTTGCGAAATTCCAAGCTGCTTGTAGGAAATTCAGGAAAACTCAGCAGTGAGAAGAGAAGCTGGTTTCATTTTCCAGCCCAGCTCATTTCTGAAATGTAACGCCATATAGGGTTTTAAAGTATGCTCACTTCCTGTGGTCATTATTTCAATAGTTTGGAACAATTTGCAGTTCATGCCTCTGTTCTGGAATGTACAATAATTACCCTATAATTCCACAGGTCTCAAATCTGAACTGTCTTACTTGTTTTCTTGTTACAGGGCAAAATCAGTGCAGTTCCTGTTTTGGACATTTTGGTTTAAAAAAAAAAAGCATTATCCCAGCTTCTATGAACAATAAAATTGCAATCATCCTTTAGAAATATTTTATAAAATCAATATGTTAAAACAAAGCCTCCTGCATCCTCCCTGGATACATTTGTAGGGCCATCATCTTTGAAATCTGGGGAAATGATGCAACCTCTGGGACTTAAGATCACCATTTGAATAAGAAAAGTACAAGTATAGAACATGAAAGGCCTGGTCATTTATATCTTCAGCTCTGAGAATTTGAAAAATGATATACATACAGTGACGTTCTTTTAATTCAAGAGTAGGGACTACCTTATGTTCTGCTCATCTTGTGCTTCTTGCAAAGGAGGCACTCAGTGAAAATCACTATTATTCCCTTTGGATCCTGTTTCTCCCCTCTTAGTACCAATGTGTGAAATTCTTTGTTTAAGCAGGCTCCAAATAGATACTGTTACTTGCAACCCAAGAATCCTAACTAAGGCCACTACATTTACCCTCTGAACTACTGCCCAATTTTCTCACTCTTTCCCCAAAGGGCCCATAGTAGTGCCTGAGAGGGCTTCCTCAAGAACTCTAATGCTTACTGTGTGGGCCAGAAACAGGCAAACAGCTTTTTTCACAGGTTCTCCCTGCAGTGGTAAATTATTTTGATCAGTCACTGTAACTTTCCTCTCCCTCTTTCAGGCTATACATTATACCTCCCATTAGCTATTTTGAGTTTAATGGGCAGCCCCAAATCCTAAAACAGCATTTTATCTCATTCTTGCATCTTCTAGCACCACACTCAATATCATATTAGAGTTTATGGGCCTTCCCTCCCAACTGATTTGGGAGTCCTCCAAAATAGGAAGGGTGTTCAAATGCTAGGCAGCCAAAAATGTCAAATATTCTGTATAACCCCATTAATCAGGACTTGAAGCATCTCCTTTGGAGGATGTTCTGGTCCTCTCCCTTGGGAAACTTAGAGCATTTTCTCTGGGGACAACCCCCATACACATAGGCTTGGCTTGGGTCCTGCCAATCACTCCTCTCCCCAACTCCACATTCACAGTTAGGGTAGTAATGATTTGCCCTGGACCATACAGTCAAATGTCACCATAGGCATGGTATCTAAGGCTTCCTGCTAGACCTGTCTCAGAGCCTGACTCTCAGAGGCCTATGAGTATAGATAGTGAAGAGAAATCACCAGCATGCTCACAGACCTATAGCACCCAGTTACAAAAAGCAACCAGCCTAGCACTGGGAAACATATGAGCCCCTGAGGTGTAGTCTAGTACCTGATAAACCTGGTCTGTCTCAGAACTTACCTGTGACTTCCCTCTTTTGATCCAGGAAAGCTTTTTTTAATAGTGTTGCTCCTCACTATTGGACAAAGTAATTTGATACCCCTGGAAGCAAAGTTAACAAAAAATATAAACTTTTCCTCTTCTTTATTTTTCTAACATAGTCCCTACTCTGATACCCTCAAAAATATTACCAGGGAGGGTGAATAATAGCTAGGACAAGCCTGAACTAAGTAGCTCATCAAGGTTACCAAGGCCATGAACTCCAGAAAGGGGTCAAGGGAATTGACTTCCTTCTGAATTTTAAGCTAATTTCTGAATTGGTGTTCTGGGTCTGTCTTGATAATACCAAGTTAGAAAACAAAAAATGTTTCCAATGTAATCCTAGAAGAGTTTTTCATACACATAAACATTATTAATATTTCTAGTTTCCCATATTTGATAGGGTGGGACTAGTTATTAACAACAGATATCTTTTCATGACCTGTGTTTACCCCCTGTGTAATTACATGTCATCACCTTTTATTGAGATCAAATAAAAATACTCAAGTTGTAAAATCTCCCACCTGGTCTAGTATCACCATTATATTAGTGTGACTTTTTTAGTTATAAATGACAGAAAACAAACTTAAACCAAATAAAAGGGTGGTCTTACTTGACACACAGCTAAGTAGAGGTGTTCAAACAGTGTTAGCTGGAACCAGATTCATTTTCAGTGCTCCTTCCCTCTGAGGTTTCCCCAGGTGGTGACAAGGATAGTGTCCAGCTGCTGCAGGCTACATTCTACCTGCTTAGCAACTCCATCCAGCAGAATGCAAGTTTCTCCACATAACTACAGAAGAGTTCTGGGGGTTGAGTCTCATTGGCCTAGCTTGGGTCACATGATCACCCCTGCACCAATCACTGAGTCCAGTGAGATGGAATGTCCTAATTGTACAGGCCTAGGTCATGTGGAACCCTTGGAAGCAGAGTATGGGGTCAGCTGCACCCAAGCTACATAGATTGAGAGTTTGGGAGGGGCAGTTCCTCAGAAACAATCTGGGCAGACAAGAAACACTTTCACTACTCTTGAAGAGCCATTGTCCATGCTTTTCAAGGTTTTGGAGAATTTACATATGAGTGTGTGTGTGTGTGTGTGTGTATATATATATATGTGTGTGTGTGTGTGTATATGTATACATATATACACACATGTATATACATACATATATATATACATACACATATATATAATGACTATATTAATATTATATATAAATGAATAAATAAAACACTTCCCTGATAAATTCACATGACCAATCACTTTGTCTAGTAACCCCTGAACAGGAACAGGGGTCCCGAAACCCCCATCCCTTCATATTGTTAAATCTACACAGGACAGGTAAAATCCACCCTGTTTATGTCCTCTGCAGTCTAGGGACTTTATAATACCTGCTCTAACATCCAATGCTGGAAACAACCGACTTCATAGGAAGTGGCTAAGCCATCCTGTATAAGGAACACGGTGTGCTGGACTATTTCGGACTGTCTATTCAGAGCCAGGAAATCCACACAATCCCAGATCCTACCTGATTTTTTTTTTCTCTATCACAAAAGGGAATCAATGGGATGTGAAACTCAGAGATGGTGCAGTTAATCAGTAGGTCTTCAAAGTGAGCTAAAAAATCACCCATCTCAGACAATATAGACTTCCTGCACTGTTTTCTAAAGGGCCTGGGTTTCCAGCTTCAAGCTTATGTTGCTTATCCTAAGCCCAATCACTCCTCATTCTTAGAGAAAACTATTCCTGGTTTTGGTCCTTCCATGACACCTTCTCTTTCCACTTCTGAATTTGAGGAATCCTCTAAATTAAAGCTTTAAGGTAGAAGACTCAAAGTGGAAACAGAGAGGGTGGGAATTTTTAGCTCTTCATTGCCTTGATTTTCCTGTGGCTTCTACTTCTGGATGAGGTGAAAACATCCAGAAGCTCTGTCCCTGCATACTTCTGGTAAATAGCCTACACTTGATCCCTACCAATGTGCCTACCTCTCCTGAACACCACCAGGGTCCAACATATAACTACAGATTTTTCACCTCTTCCCTCATCTCCACAAGACTTGTAGTCTCACAATCAGGACTAAAAACCTCATCTGACCCACTGGATTTCTGTCATGGGAGGTGACTTGTGTGCTTGCTTCTTGTGAATTCACCATTAAGCAACATTTGGGACTTAATGACTTTCTTGGCTGGCCTTCCTCCTAGGATTCTGCTTCCATAAGACAAAGATGGGACCTTCTGGGAGGCCTGGCCAGGGCCTCCTCTTGTGAGCATTGAAAATAGCTCAAACTCCAGGCCCATCTTCACTTCCTCTTTCCCTGATGTTTTTCAGCGTTAGGGATGCTAGAGCCAGGATTTCTTCTTGGCCAGGAGCTCCCTGACCCCCAACTTCCTCCAGTGTTCTGTCTTTTAGAGCCTCAGAAGTGTCCATCTTCATACCTCTTTCTCTAGACCTATAGGGCCATCATTAGCACTTTCAACTGTCCCATTTAATCCTCAGGTATAGTTGTCATTGGAGTCTTTGCTGGATAGCTACAATCACATCAGTTGATTCAATTTCCCTTACTCCAAGACTTGAGCTGCCTCCCCTCCTCCTTTTCTCATGTTACTTTCAACAGTTGGCACAATCCAAAAGACCACTTTGGGTCTGGCAGCTGAAATTTTCCCTAAAGCCCCTTTCTCATGGGGGACCTGATTCATACTGTTTGGATCTTCAGCTCCTATTTCCTCCGTCTTCTATAAAAGCATCTCTAGCTCCAATTCAAAAGCAGGTATCTTTTCTCATACTCTCTGATAGAGCAAAGAGAAAAAAAATCTGAGCAAACCTGTGGTTATAAATCCTGCAGGGGGTGCCTGGATGGCTCATTAAGTTAAGTGTCTGACTCTTGATTTTGGCTCCAGTCATGATCTCAGGGCTATGAGATCAAGCTCCATGTCAAGCTCTACATGCAGCCTTTCATTGAGCCCTGCATTGGGCTCCATGCTTGGCATGGAACCTGCTTAAGATTCTCTCTCTCCGGGCGCCTGGGTGGCTCAGTGGGTTAAGCCACTGCCTTCGGCTCAGGTCATGATCTCAGGGTCCTGGATCGAGTCCCACATCGGGCTCTCTGCTCAGCGGGGGGCCTGCTTCTCCCTCTCTCTCTGCCTGCCTCTCTGCCTACTTGTGATCTCTCTCTGTCAAATAAACAAATAAAATATTAAAAAAAAAAAAGATTCTCTCTCTCCCTCTCAAATAAGTAGATAGATAGATAGTAGATATTAAACCCCCTGAACTACTAATTTGGTCAGAACATTCAACACTCAGCCTGCTGACACTGAAGCCCTGATAATCTTGAAAATTTCCTTTGTCGCTCAGAGGTTCTGCTATCACTTCTCCACATCTGGTATCCACCACTCACAGCATCTCAGCAGAGCGCTCCACAAAGAAGACACTTTCCTCGTGCCAGGGATGGTCTTCCTCAAAAATACTCCCAACTTTTGGATCCTCATAAATCTCTATATTAACTGAAAGTCCTTTCCTTTCACCTGCTCTAGTCCCTAGGCCAATAATTCTGGTGGCAGCTGGGGCTCTTTTCATACAGGAGAACTTCTAACTATATCCAAGACTGAAACTCTGTTCCCTGTTATTTCCAAGACCACAGGCTAGTTAACATCTTTAGCAAACTCGAGTAGGGCTGCGTTCTCAACCCTCCTAAAGACCTCGCTGGGCCCTCTTCATCTGCCTAAAGCCCTAAAAGAAGTTTGCACAGCTTCTTCAGTTTCAGGTTTTTCACAGTTCCTTTGAATCTCACAATTCATAGAGGCTTCTAGAAGTCTTTTATCTACCTCCATGTGCAATTTTCAAATGTTATCTTGGTCACTGCCCTAAACAGTTTAGTTGGCTTTATTTCTAGCAGTAGTGATAAGTCCATGGTACAGATATAAACTTCAGGAAGATATAAAGATACACAGATATATAGATAGCATGTAGAAATCCCAGCTAGAACCCCCAAAACATAACCCACATGTCCTCAGGCTCATTTGCCTGTATGAAACAAGGTTACATTATTTAATAACCTTTTAGTACCAAGTTATTCTAGCATAAGCACCCATTTGCCTACTTATAAGGAATTAACCCCACCTCAAAATGTCTCTCAGTTATTTCTCAGAGTCTCTCCAGGGCCTCCTGAGTTCTCAAGAATAAGTTCAAAGGCTGGTCATCTTGCCACGATATTTTCAGCTTTGGTGGCAGATGATTCCCAGGAGCTGGCATCTCCCAGGAGTCTACTGCGTCTCCAAGGGTAGCCACAAGCAGCAACCCATTCCGGCCTCCAGGAGAGAAGATGCACTGTGTCCTGGCTGTTCCCACCTTTAGGGTGGTTTCCTGAGATCTGAATCATTCAGCCTTGCTCTCCCTGACGCCTCATTGGAATTGGATGTGGGAGTCGAGGAGGAAGGAAGAATGAGGGATATCTGTGCTCTCCTCCAACCCACTCCTCACAGAGAGCGTACTATCACTACTTTGCAATACTCCATCACAGGCCCGTTTTTCTCTCCGGACCACAAACTCCTTGTTCACCACAGTGCAGGCCTTACATTAGGTTCATTGATGGAATAGAACACTGTGATAGCCATCTATGCAGCGTACTGTGAGGCCACAGAGGAAGAAACAATTAACATTCCCTGGAAAGGATGCAAAAAGCAGTACTTAAGGCCTGGTCTTGAAGGATAAATAAGGGTTCACCAAGAAGATGAGGAAAAGTAAGAGTAGAAGCAAAGGTGCTCTAAGCCAACATACAGCATATCAAACAAGACAGAAGTTGTGTTTTTTTTTTTTTTTTCCATCATATTACAGGCCAAAGGTAAGCCAGTAGTCCAGATCGGGTAGAAGGCTCTATGCGTTTGCCCTCAGCTTAAACTCAGGGAAATCCTATTATTCAAAGGAAGGAAAGAATAGTAACAGCCACACATGCTGGCTTGAGGGGACAGACCATGGAAATGTCAGGAAAAGAACAGCTTATTTAGAGAACAGAAAAGTTCAGAATGCCTGGAGAGTAGAGTGTGAGGGGCAGACCAGTGGGAGATGAGGAGGCCCAGTGGAAGCTTGATTGTAAAGGTCCCCTATCTACTTCTTGCCTCATCTTCTTATCTATCTCCCTACACCCACTCACACCTTTGCATCATCAGCTTTGGCCTTCCTCCTATCAGGATCAGAGA
>PISX010024319.1:0-28129 GCA_004024625.1 Mellivora capensis
AGAGAGGCAGGCAGAGAGAGAGAGAGAGGGGAAAGCAGGCTTCCCGCTGAGCAGAGAGCCCGATGTGGGGCTCGATCCCAGGACCCTGAGATCATGACCTGAGCCGAAGGCAGAGGCTTTAACCCACTGAGCCATCCAGGTGCCCCTGTGGTTTAATAAGTTTATACATTATGCTATATTCATCGTAAGTGTACCTACCATCTGTACCATTTTACTCTATTATAATATCACTGGCTATATTCCTTAAGCTGGGACTTTTACTCCTATGACTTACTCACACCGTAACCCAAGGCAGGTATCTCCCACTCCCCTTGATCTATTTTGCCCCACCCTTCACTTCCCCCAACCCTACCAGCAATCATCTATCTGTTCTCTGTATTTAAGGTCATTCTGCTTTTCGTTTATTATTCATGTGTTTTCTTTTTTTTTTTTTTTAGATTCCACTTATGAGTGGAATCATATGATATTTGTCTTTCTCAGTATGACTTACTTCACTTGGCGTAATACCCTCCAGGTCTGTCCATGTTGTTTTAAATGGCAGGACCTCATCCTTTCTTATGGTTGCATAATATTCCCATATGTGTATCTACCACATCTTCCTTATCCACCCATTGAAATCTTCCTTATCTATTGATGGACACTTTGGCTACTTCCATATCCCAACTATTGTATGTAATGCTTCTGTAAACACAGGAGTGCTTATATCTTTTCAAATTAATATTTTCATTATTTTGTGTAAATACCCAGTAGTGGAATTACTGGATCTATTTTTAACTTTTTGAGGCACCTCTATACTGTTTTCTACAGTGGCTGTACCAACTTACATTCCCACCAGGAGTGCATGAGGGTCTCTTTTTCTTTACATCCTCACCAACACTTGTTATTTCTTGTCATTTTGATTTTAGCCATTCTTGACATGTGTAAAATGATATTTCATTGTGGTTCTGATTTACATTTCCTAGAAGATAAGCGATGTTGAACATCCTTTCATGTGTCTGTAGGCCCTCTGTATGTCTTCTTTGGAAAAATGTCCTTTTATGTCCTCTGTGCATTGCTCAATTGAATTAATTGTTTGTTTGTTTGTTTATTTATTGGTGTTGAGTTGTATAAATTCTTGATATATTTTGGATATTAATTCCTTATTGGGTACATCATTTGCAAATGCCTTCTCCCATTCAGTAGTTTGTCTTTCTGCTTTGTCAATGGTTTCCTTCACTGTGCAAAAAAAAGCTTTTTATTTTGATATAGTCCCAATAATTTAATTTTGCTTTTTTCTTGCCTGAAGAGACATACCTAGAAAAATACCAGCAGCATTTTTACAGGACTAGAACAAATAATCCTAAAATTTTTAAGGAACCACAGAAGACCTCAAGGCCAAAGATATCCTGAGAAAGGGAGCGCCTGGGTGGCTCAGTGGGTTAAGCCACTGCCTTCAGCTCAGGTCATGATCTCGGGGTCCTGGGATCGAGTCCCACATCGGGCTCTCTGCTCAGCAGGGAGCCTGCTTCCCTCTCTCTCTGCCTGCCTCTCTGTCTACTGTGATCTCTCTCTGTCAAATAAATAAATAAAATTAAAAAAAAAAAAGAAATCCTGAGAAAGAAGTACAAAGCCAGATAATCAAGATACACTACAAAGCTGTAGTATACTGCAAAACAATATGGTACTGCCACAAAAAGTAGACACAGAGAACAATGGAGCAGAAGAGAGACTCCAGAAAGGAGTCTACAATTACTTGGTCAATTAATCTCTCACGAAGGGGTCAAGAATATGCAATGGGGAAAAGACAGTCTCTTTGGTAACTGGCACTGGAAAAATTGGACAGTCACATGTAAAAGAGTGAAGCTAGACCACTTTTTAACACCATACACAAAGATAACCTCAAAATGGATTAAAGATGTAAACGTGAAACCTGAAACTCTAAAAATACTAGAAAAGAACACAGGCAGTAGTTTCTCTGACATTGGCCTTAGTGACATTTTCCTAGACAGAGTTTTAAACTTAGCACTTTTTGATTATTAGTAAAGTACCATGGTTTCAAGTTTAACATCTGTTTACATTTCTCCTTCTTTGAATTATGTTCCTATATTATGCCCATTTTCTCATTTAATGTTGGAGCTCTATATAGAGTTAGGAGATTAACTATTTGTTCCATATATATTGCAAATATTTTCTCTCAAGTTATGATTCTGTTGTTTTCTTTTATGTTGCTTTTGATATTGAAGTTTTACAAGACACTTTTTTTGTGTAGACATATCAAAGTTCTTTTAGAACTTATTTTTATGCTTAACAAAAGTTTTTCTCCACAGAGATCAGACATATATAATTTCCTTTTTTTCTCATTTACCATGATTTTATGTTTTTCAAATATATGTATATCTATAAACATATCCATAAATATACCCAATCGCCTGTTGGCTCTGTTTCTCTAGAGAACTGTGACTACTATATGTATTAAAAGTCACGAAGATATTCTCCTCTGCTTTTTAAAAAAATTATTGTATAAAATTTCACACTAAGATCTACAATATATCTTGAATTGATACATAATTGTCTTTTTAAATTGCAGATTAAATTGGTAAATATTCGTATGATATTACTGATAGCACCTTTGCTATGATTTGTAATCTTAATAAGGTATTTAAAATGTTTCACCATTAAAGCCTGGTTTTGTCTATTTGCTTGAAGGAGAATTTTTTAGAAATTCTATTATGGGAGTATCATTGGATTATAAAATTACTGAATTGTTTTTGAGATATTCAATTTTCCACAGTGACATTTTAGTCTCTATTGAAATTACATCAGTCGTCTCATGATTCTCACTTACCCATTTCTGTAATAAATTACATTCATAAATTTCTAAAATTTAAATTAGCATCAATTTCTTGATTTATCATTTTCATTATATTGTTCTGCCAAATCTAATTTTAAGATTTTGATTTAACCTTTATTCATATGCAAGATTTCCTAATGAAATTTTTAAAGTTAAGGATATATTCTATTATTCACAAAAAAAAAGAAAAGAAAGTTAAGCTCACATAATTAGTTTTTTTCTTCTTTATCAATCTATGAATTTAAGGCCATCGGGTCTATTCTAAACACTGTTGCTTTGGCCACATTCCATGCTATTTTTTATGAAGTATCCATTAATGACATATTCTAAATGACCTATAACAGACTGATCCAAGAATAATTCAGAATAGCGTTTTAAATTTTTTATGCAACTATTCATAATACATTTAAATTTTATTGCTTTGTGATTATAGGATGTGTTTTGCACATATTTTGCATCTGAAATTAAGGTTACCTTTATGGCTTGTTGTATGGCTGGTTAATTATTGTAACTACTATGCTTTTGTTAGGAAGGAAAATACTGTCTTTATGTAGTCAAAGTTAGATATCAGATAAGTTAATATTATTCATAGTATTTATAATAATATTATTCATTTATCAATCATTAGTTGTCTATTTAATTGGTTAAAGCCTAAGAAAATATATGAAATTTAACACTTTTGTGTCATCGAAATTTCTCCTTATATTTTAAACAGGTGTTGGTATGTATATGTATACACACACATTCACACATGCATTCATGCAGTTTTAATGTTTAGTATGGAAATTTCCAAATGTATATAAAAGTATAGAGATAGGTGTAAAAAACTTGAATTATCTTCCACTGAGTTTCAACAATTATCAATACACAACTAGTCTTATTTTACTTATACCCCCATCCACTCATCCACTTCCATGCCTGATTATTTTGAAGCAAATCCAATCACAGCATCTATAAATATTTTAATATGTATTTCTAAAGGATAACTCTTTATTAAATATGATGTAGTATCATTATTACATCTAAAGATAAATAGTAATTGTTCAATATTATTAAATATATAATCATATCCACCTGTCTAATACCTTTAAAAAAAACAGTCTGTATTAGTATCCAAATAAGTTGAATTTATTGGTTTAATGTGTCTACTAAATCTCTTGAGCTATTAATTTCTATCTTTTTTCTTACAAATTTTTACTAAGCAAAGTAGCTCATTAGTTCTGCAGAGTTTCCTACGTTTTAGGTTCTGTTGATTACATTTCTGTGGTGTCACAGTGTCACTTAAATATATTCTTCTGTCTTTTATATTTTCTGCAAATTGGTAAAAAGATCCAGAGGTCCTGGTCAGACTGAATTGTTTGAGTGACAAGATCTCATTACTGTGGTAGTGTATACTTCCATCACTTATCATTTTAACATTTTTTGTTGCTCCTTTTGTGGTGCTATCAGCCATTGGTGCTCATTCCAATCCATTAATCATTAGTACTTGCAAAATTGTGGTATTTAAATTCTATTATCCTTTCCTTTATTAATTGGAATAATTCTATAAAGAGAAACTTTCCTTTATCAACTGTCTGATTATCCTTTAGGTCTAGATTATACATGATGAAGTAAATACTTACTTACTTTTATTTACCAGCTTTCAAAATATTCAGTGAATGAGACAGCTATATTGGATTTCTTTCATGGGAAAGCAAGGCCTGGGGCCAAGACTTTTGTATAGGTGGTTTATTCTGGAATCAAATCCTTGGAGCAGGTGTTGAGTGGCATGTAGATACGAAAAAGGTGGAAAGACAACAGACAGGCAAGGCACCCTATCAGGTCACTGTTGAGGACAACTAGAAAATGCAGAACACTTTTCAGGGTTGTTAGAAAAACAGAAGGCAGTAGTACTTAGCATTAATCTATTAGTTCTCAAACCCCATTGGTGGAGGGTTATCCTACGGAAGGTGAACTCCCTCAAGTTTCTGAGTTGTGCATGAACAAGAGGCAAGAAAGCAATGACACATGCTTTTCAGCTGCTGTCAACATAATGTGAGACATAAGCCCACATGGGACCTTCCTATCAGTGCCCCTGAAGCCTCACCCAGAGGTGCGTCCGTGGGAATGTGAGGCGGAGCATCAAGGCAGTTGCACACTTGGTATCTTAACACCCTTTGAAAGTGACAAGTCTGAGCTTATGTGCATGTATGTGAGATATCAAGAATCCACAGATCTAAACATGTTTGATGTTTTTAACGGATTGAATTTATTTTCTTATTGATGCTCAATTATCCCTTATATGGCTTGCAGGAATCTCTTCAAGTTAGCTCCTCTGTCTTTTTGGCCTGACCCTGGTAGTGTCTGACAGCATCACTGATATGTAGGATGACAAGAAATTGCAGGTTTCTTATATGCACTTTTTGCATGAGACTTGGTATCAGTCATTTCTCTAAGGAGCCCTGGTTTCTTTTAATGAGAAATAGTCATTTGAAGACTGCAATTTTATGCTAGGATGCCATTGCTACTACACCAGGTATGTCTTCCAGGACTTTCTGGTAAACAGATCTAGGAAATAGGTTTGTATCATTAAAAGAAAATAATCCTTTGAAGCATACAATACTATAATGCTAACTAGAGGCACTATGTTTTACAACAGATCTGTAGAATTTACTCATCTAGCATAACGGAAACTTAGTACCAATAGGGTAGATTGCATCAAGTGGTCTAATCATAAAACAAATAAACTAAGAATAACAAAACCCAAAATGACACAAAGAAACTTTGGGAGGTATTGTATACATCTAGTCCCTTGATTGTGTGATGGTAACAGGGGTGTTTGTATACGTTCATACTCACCAAATTGTACATTAAATATGTGCAGTTCTTTGTACATCAATTCTAGCTAAATAAAGCTAAATAAAGCTGTTAACACATTTTTAAAATAAGTCAAGAAATCTTAAAAAATCATTTTCAGTTTATACTGACACTTTCTATTCAAATTCAGGACCAGAAGGTTTTTCTTTAATCTCATCAATTTTAGTAACAATCTCATCTATCTTCTTTATCCAAAGCCAAAAGTTTGTGACAATATAATTATTCACTTGATTTATCCAAAAACACACACATAAAAATCCCAGAATAACAATAACATTACCTCCAAGATATGACCACTTGAATATTTTTCTCAATTATTTTTGTCCTTTGTTTATATCCTACTAGGGATACATAATCCAGCGTGTGAACTACAAAGTCATTTGGAATTACTCATCACTATGTAGTTATGCCACCCAATGGTTAGACAATTAGGTTCATCTGTTTAAATTCCATTTTATTTTTAGTTATTTAAAAAGATATTTAATTTTTTAAAATGATGGTAAATGGTGTAAGCTAAAATCAACAAAAGAGGTTGGTTTCTCTCCCTGTTGAAATTAGTTGCAGGGCACTGGGGTGGCTCAGTGGGTTAAAGCCTCTGCCTTTGGCTCAGGTCATGATCCCATGGTCCTAGGATCAAGCCCCACATTGGGCTCTCTGTTCAGCGGGGAGCCTGCTTCCCCCTCTCACTCTGCCTCTCTGCCTACTTGTGATCTCTGTCAAATAAATAAATAAATAAAATCTTAAAAAAAAAAAGAAATTAGCTGCTTCCTCCTATCACAGATAAACATTACATTAAGAAAATTATTATTCTTCCGTTTTAAAAAGTAAAATCAGTATATGTTTATATCTGTGTGTATAACATATATGTATATATACAAGTGCATGTATGTACTATCTCCCCACCACCCTGCTTAGATAATGGTTCTCTATATACACTTTTATTCACTTTGCATTTTTCACATGACATCATATTTTGCATTTTTATTTATGTTTTATTTTTTTAAGATTTTATTTATGTATTTGTTAGAGAGAGAGAGAGAGAAAGCACAAGAAGAGGGACAACAGGCAGAGGGAGAAGGAGAAGCAGACTCCATGCGGAGCAAGGAGCCAGATGTGGGACTCTATCCCAGGAGCCTGGGATCATGACCTGAGCCAAAGGCAGATGTTTAACTGACTGAGCCACCCAGATGACCCCCCATTTTGCTTTCTTCAACTTTCACTGTGACCTCTAGTGTATAACTGAGAGTGGATTTTATAAAAATATTTTATATTTTTCAAATTAAGGTCTTTCTTCAGCTTAGGAGAGTTTTCTTCTATTATTTTTTTCTTCTGTGTTCCTATTAAGTTTGTTCCAATATTTTCACCAGTTTACCTAGGAGGAATTTCCATTCTGTCTTTTATGTCTCTCAATTCATTTTTTTTAAACTTTATTTTATTTTCTCAGTGTTCCAAGATTCATTGTTTATGTACCACACCCAGTGCTTCATGCAATACATGCCCTCCATAATACCCATTACCAGGCTCACCTAACCCCTCAACCCCCTCCCCTCCAAAAGTTGCAGTATGTTTCTCAGAGTCCATAGTCTCTCATGGTTCATCTTCCCCTCCGATTTCCCCCAATACCCTTCTCCTCTCCTTCTTTTAATGTCCTCCATATTATTCCTTATGCTCCACAAGTAAGTGAAACCATATGATAACTGACTCTTTCTGTTTGACTTATTTCAGTCAGCATAATCTCTTCAGTCCCATCCATGTTAATACAAAAGTTGGGTATTCATCCTTTCTGATCGAGGCATAATATTCCATTGTATATATGGACCATATCTTCTTTATCCATTTGTCTGCTGAAGGGCATCTTGGCTCTTTCCACAGTTTGGTGGCTGGGGCCATTGCTGCTATGAACATTGGGGTACAGATGGTCCTTCTTTTCACTACATCTCTATCTTTGGGGTAGATACCCAGTAGTGCAATTGCAGGGTCATAGGGTAGCTCTATTTTAAATTTCTTAAGGAATATCCACAGTTTTCCAAAGTGGCTGCACCAACTTGCATTCCCACCAACAGAGTGAGAGTGTTCCCCTTCCTCCACATCCTTTCCAACACACATTGTTTACTGTCTTGTTAATTGTGGCCATTCTAACTGGTGTAATGTGGTATCTCAGTGTGGTTTTGATTTGAATCTCCCTGATGGTTAGTGATGATGAACATTTTTTCATGTGTCTGTTAGCCATTTGTATGTCTTCTTTTGAAAAGTGTCTGTTCATGTCTTCTGCCCATTTTTTGATGTGATTATCTGTTTTTTGGTGTTGAGTTTGAGAAGTTCTTTATAGATCTCAGATATCAGCCCTCTATCTGTAGTGTCATTTGCGAATATCTTCTCCCATTCCATGGGTGGTCTCTTTGTTTTGTTTACTGTTTCCTTTGCTGTGCAGAAGCTTTTGATTTTGAGGAAGTCCAAAAAGTTCATTTTCACTTTTATTTCCTTTGCCTTTGGAGACATGTCTTGAAAGAGTTTGCTGTGGTTGATGTCTAGGAGGTTACTGCCTATATTCTCCTCTAGGATTTTGATAGATTCCTGCCTCATGTTTTTTTAACCACTTCGGGTTTATCTTTGTATGGTGTAAGAGAATGGTCAAGTTTCATTCTTCTATACATAGCTGTCCAATTTTCCCAGCACCATTTCTTGAAGAAACTGTCTTTTTTCCACTGTATATTTTTTCCTGCTTTGTTGAAGGTTATTTGACCATAGAGTTGCAGGTCCATATCTGGGCTCTCTACTCTGTTCCACTGGTCTATGTGTCTATTTTTGTGCCAGTACCATGCTGTCTTGGTGATCACAGCTTTGTAGTAAAGCTTGAAATCAGGCAACATGATGCCCCCAGTTTTGTCTTTCTTTTTCAACATTTCCTTAGCAATTTGGGGTCTCTTCTGGTTCCATACAAATTTTAGGATTGTTTGTTGCAGCACTTTGAAAAATGCCCATGAAATTTTGATCGTGATGGCATTGAAAGTACAGATTGCGCTAGACAGTATAGACATTTTAACAATGTTTACTCTTCGAATCCATGAGCATGGAATGCTTTTCCATCTTTTCGTGTCTTCTTCAATTTCTTTCATGATTGTTCTGTAGTTCCTCAAGTACAGATCCTTTACCTCTTTGGTTAGGTTTATTCCCAGGTATCTTATGGTTCTTGGTGCTATAATAAATGGAATCAATTCTCTAATTTCCCTTTCTACATTTTCATTGTTAGGGTATAAGAAAGCAACTGATTTCTGTACATTGATTTTGTATTCTGCCACGTTACTGAATAGCAATGCTGTATGAGTTCTAGTAGTGGGATTTATCCCTGGAATGCAATAGTGGTTCAACATACACAAATCAATCAGTGTCATTGAACACATCAATAAGAGAAGAGAGAAGAACTCCACGGTCCTCTCAATTGGTGCAGAAAAAGCATCTGACACGATACAGCATCTGTTCCTGATTAAAGTGCTTCAAAGTATAGGGATAGAGGGAACATTCCTCAACTTCATAAAATCTATGAAAAACCCACAACGAATATCATTCTCAAATGGGGAAAAGCTGGCAGCCTTCCCTTTGAGATCAGGAACATGACAAGAATGCCCATTCTCACCACTGTTCAACATAGTACTAGAAGTCCTAGCAACAGCAATCAGACAACATAAAGAAATAAAAGGTATTCAAATTGGCAAAGAAGAAGTCAAACTCTCTCTCTTTGCAGATGACATGATACTTTATATGGAAAACCCAAAAGACTCCACTCTCAACTCACTTTTAACTCATGACTGAACAAAGCTTTCCTAGAAAGTCTGAATCCCAAAAGGATAGGTTTGCTTTTTCTTAGAAAATGATGTCCTTTACTAAATTCTGCTATAGCTATTGAGAGAAACTAGCTGAGTGACTCCTACACATTGAGTAAATGCAAAAATATGTCAAAACAGGTAGGAAAGGCTGAAATACATAGGACTATGACAAAGAAGCTATTTGTCTTTTCTTAGTTCTGGTTACCATGTAAATCATCATAAATGCCATCCACAAGGCAAAGATAATGAGAAGATGGAAAGACAGCTCAGGGAGATTGACATAGTTGGGCAGGGAGGGGACTTGACACCAACTAGACAGGACAAGTCCATTGAATTAAACCAGATGACTCATCTGAATCTTGCCTCTTTCCTGGGACTTTACTACTATAGTGAGTTGATGCAATATAACTTTTTTTTAAAATTTATTTATTTGTCAGAGAGAGAGGGAGAGAGAGAGAGCAAGCACATGCAGAGGCAGAGGGAGAAGCAGGGTCCCTGCCGAGCAAGGAGCCTGATATGGGACTCGATCCCAGGACCCTGAGATCATGACCTGAGCCGAAGGCAGCAGCTTAACCCACTGAGCCACCCAGGCGCCCCCCCAATATAACTTTTTTAAAACCTAAATCCTTAACATGTACCTGGCACATCACATATTTATTGTCTATTAAGTGTTAGGTCAGGATAGAGCAGATTAAAAACATGTCTCTTTTTTTGGCAGGGGAGGGAGGAAAGAAGCAAAGGTTGTATAACTCGGTCAAGGTCATAGTGAAATCCTGTGACTTGCAGAATTTGAAATAACATTTTTCTCCAGCACTACCTTGTGTCCTAACCACAAAGTACCACTAGATTCTTTATAAACTACAACTACTGGCAGTCCCATGTGTAATCTCAGCAATATTTGGGCAGAAACATAATTTTTTCTTGAGGAGTTATCACTCAGAATTTTATTTGTCCTTTTGCCGAGTGGAACACTGGATCACATTGTAGATAGCTGCATTAGAGCTTATTGATTTTTAGTTCCCCTTATTGTCTAGATGTCTTCTGTTCTTTTTTCCCTTTAATGAAGATTAAATGAAACTTAACACTTCCAAGCATGCATCTGTACAAAGCAAATTTCTAAATGCAAATTTGCTGAAAGGGCTCCTTCTCAAAAAATGTGATAACTAAGTATTGGAGTAGATGTGCAGATAAAGCACTGAGATAAAGATGTATGTCCTAGAGTTAATTCCACAGGACAGCTTTAGATATGTAATTAGCATATGAGGATGGCCCCTTGGAAGTCATGAACTCTTGATTAGGGTGAATAATGCAATCTTGAGACCCACAGAAACTTAAGAAAACCCATAATTCCTTAAAATTGAAAGAAATAGTTTCTATAATGTGCTTTTTTCCTGTAGATAAGGTCCATAGAGTTCTTGAAACTTTCAAAGGGGTTCCTCTCTAACCTCCATGTGAGAATTAATGCTATGGAGGAAAACTAAATATGTTATCAATTTTTAAAAATTTGCTATAGAAAAGGTGCTGTGTAGATTCAAATATCTTAATCTAGTTGCTACAGTGTAGGATGATGTATTATTGTGCATTTCTATTTGTATTAAATGGTAACTGCCATTCATTTAATACCTATTACTTAAAACGTTTTATCTCTCATCCTCATAAATCTCTCTAGGGTAGATAATATTCTCCTCACTTTACAACCATGACATGAGTCTCCAAAATGTCTAATGGGCTTACAGAATTGATAATTGGTAGAAGCTCTATTTGGCTACAAAACTTGTATACATTTTTTTCCCTCAAAAAGCAGTGAAATTTCTTTTTTCACTGAGCAACTACTACATCAGACCATGAGCTAAAATCTTTACTGCTGTTGGCTTTTGATGCTCATATTTACCCTGAAAGATGATATCATTATTCTCACTGAACAGATAAACTAATGAAACTAATGAGGTTCTCACAACTAGAAAGAGGCAGAGCTGGGTTCAAATGTTGAAAAGTTCTAATATGTTTGTTGCTTTTTACACACTCGGTAATCTCTTCAAAGTGAGTGCCTTGATAAGGTGGAAACGTGTTCAGATGCAAGTTTAAGCTTCTACAGAGAAAATAAGTAAGGAGCTGCTCCTGCTGCTGGGTTTTTGTTTATTTGTTTGTTTGTTTTATATTTTGGAGGGAGGGCCAGAGAGAGAGAGAGAATCTTAAGCAGCCTCCCTGACTACTGATGAGCTTGATATTACAACCCTGAGATCATGACCTGAGCCGAAATTGAGAGTTAGATGCTCACCCAACTGAGCCACTCAGGTGCCTGGAAGAGCTTACTCTTTTGTAGCAGAAAATCTAGAAGACAGTGCCTCAGGACTGCTGCCATGCCTGGAGGATGTTTATCAATGAATTAGCTCATCCTATTTTCCTGCTCTATCATAATTACTATGTAGTTTTCACCCTGGTAAGATGGCAGCTTTACTTCCAATCATTACATTTTCACTCAGTCTCGAAAAATGGGAAGTGCTAAGGGCAGAGAAAAGCAAAAGGCAAGGTAAAGAATTAATTTAGGAAGGGGAATCCTCTGCGGAATGTCTTAACAACCAGAACTTAACGGCCACTCTTCATTAGAAGCAAAGCAGGGAGATGATGAACTATGAATTAGGTACACATTGCTACCCTGTATTAATTTGGGGTTTGGTTAGTAAAGAAGACTGTAACTGGATAAGAAACCAATGGGGCATGCTAAGTGATTCTTTTCTCTTTGACCTCACTGTTGGACTATTGGTGACCTTATTCAGTGACTTAAAGAAAAAAACTAATTTAGAAGACACAGAGTCCAATGGACCAATAAAAACTGAGTAATTACTAAATAATGGGATCTGTTCTGTAATCTTAGGATCCAGCAGTAAATAAGATAGATAGGATTCCTGACTCTATACATTTTAAAACTTTGTGAGGAAAATGCTCAGAATGTACAGAAATATAATAATCCTTGCCAAAATAGAAGTATAATGTTGAATATGAATAAATATTATGGAGACCTAATCTAGTTTGAGTGTCTAGAGACAAGACCTAAACACCTAAGGGAAGGCAAGAGAGTTTCAGGCAAAAGAAATAGTATCTATGAAAGATTTGTAGAAAAGGAAAGAAATATTGTCCATGGAATGTATGGAGGAGATAAAGAGTGCGAGAGCATGGAGAATTTAAAAGGAAGAGTCACAAGAGACAAGAGGCAAAGAAGGAGCCAAATTATGATAGGCTTCTTAGGAGATGTTTAGGTCTTGGATCCTTAAACTAAAGTCAGCGAGAAGCCAACAAAGAGTTGTTTAGATACGAGTGATGCATGACTGAATTTTTATTTTAACATCACTCTGACTTCTTGTAAAGAGTGGAAGAGAGGGAGATAATAGGACATTTTATTTTTCAGAAATGAGAGAATGGAAGTTTAGATTAGTATGGCACTGGAAAAAGTGAACAGAGTCCAGTGATATTTAGGTAGAAGAGTCTTCCTGTTGGGGGTATGGACAGGATGTGAGGGCTAAGAAAAAGAAGACTACGATTTCCGGTTTAAGTAACTAGGCAACAATCACAGGTTGGTAACAGACTGGTAAGCTTGGTAGGCATCATTTAGTCCAACATCAATAATTCACAGATAGGACCTCAAAGCCAGGATGTAAAGAAACTTCTACAAGAGCTTCCTAATAGTTGAGTTCAGATAAATTGACCAAAATTTATTGAGCACTTTTGATTTTTCCGATCCTATGCTTAGCACCTAGAGGTGCAGGGAGAAACAATAAAGATTTGGTTCTGGTTCCTCCTCTAAGAGTTCAAGCCCAGGATGACTAACTTCAGCCTGAGGTATCTTTCTTGCAACTATAAGTATTTATTTCTTCATTTCTGAGCATTTATATAGAGTAATACTTTATGATATTTTGGCCACCTTGAAATTAACATATTGAGAAATTTTTTTTTTTTTTACCAATTTGAATCTGCGTAACTATGCATAACTGCACTTAAATCTTACTAACATTTCTCCATACTAACCATCTTTTTAAAAGATATACTACCTTGTGCTCGCTTCGGTAGCACATATACTAAAAGACATACAACCTTTCTCATATTATATATCTTCCAGTTGTATAGCTTTATCTGCTCTATTATAGTTTAAAACAGTTAAAGTCGCAATTATGTCCAATTTCCTTTGTATTCTACTTTAGTGCTTAAGATGATATAAATAATTGTGGTTGGGAATTTTTTAGGCTTTAAAATTCCATTAACTTTAGAGGAGAGCATCAGAATTCCACCTTCATTCTGATTTTTGCAATGCTCTATATGAGAGTTTAAAATTTAAAAATTGGGGCGCCTGGGTGGCTCAGTAGGTTAAAGCCTCTGACTTCGGCTCAGGTAATGAACACAGGGTCCTGGGATCAAGCCCCGCATTGGGCTCTCTGCTCAGCAGGGAGCCTACTTCCTCCTCTCTCTCTGCCTGCCTCTCTGCCTACTTGTGATCTCTGTCAAATAAATAAATAAAATCTTTAAAAAAATAAAAAAATATAATTTAAAAATTAAGTTCTTTAAATTTTTATGAATTTTTTAAAAACCACGTTTGGTTGGATTTTATTTCATACTTTAGTGTTTATTCTGTTTATCTTTCAGGCAATGTATTTTATTAGAAAATCAGAGAAAGGTTTCCTTGACAACCATAAAAATAGACAAGAGCTTTTAATCTTATGGTATTTGTTGCAATAGTCATTTTTTTGAGTGTTATGATTGATTTCAGGCCACGTGAAACTTTATATGTTTTCAATATGGTAGTTTCCCAAGAAGTAAGTCTACAGAGCCCCTGTCATATAATTTTACATTAAAATGCCCTACCAGAACATGGGGTTAGTTTTAAAATGGCTTCAAAAACAAGCGGTGGACACTAAGCCCAAATAAATGAGCTGTGGATCAAGAAAGATGTGCAATTTCCTTTATTTTCAAATAAAGTAATATTTTCCCCATATTCTATTTCAGGGTACACTTTTTTTTAAAGATTTTATTTATTTATTTGATGGACAGAGATCACAAGGAGGCAGAGAGGCAGGCAGAGAGAGAGGGGGAGGCAGGCTCCCTGCTGAGCAGAGAGCCCGATGCGGGGCTCGATCCCAGGACCCCGGGATCATGACCTAAACTGAAGGCAGAGGCTTTAACCCACTGAGCCACCCAGGTGCTCCAATTTTTAGGGTACATTTTGAAGGATTGACCTTAAATTTTACTTATAGCTTGATTTTGAAGTTTGGTTTTTTTTTTTTAAGATTTTATTTATTTGACAGAGAGAGGGAGAGCAAGCAAGAGTGTAAGCAGGGGAAACAGCAGGCAGGGGAGAAGCAGGCTCTCTCCAGAGCAAGGGGCCCGATGTGGGGGTCGATCCCAGGATCCTGGGATCATGTCCTGAGCCAAAGCCAGATGCTCAACCACTGAGCCACCCAGACACCCTATTTTGAAGTCTTAATCAAAAGTCTCCAATAGTAAGATTATATGATGATAGAATTGTCTGCCTCTGGGGGTACTAAGTTTCTACCGTTAGAGAAATTTAATGATATGACTAATTATTAGCATAGTAAATGTGACAGTGCAGAACCCAGTTACACAGTGCTCATTAAAAATAATGGTAGAAATAATGTCGGTGACAGTAATGGTAGGAGTAGTAGTAACATATAGTATTTATCATTACTATTATAATCACCTGAGGAGGTATATTCTAGAGGAAGTTCAAACATAGGATAGATGGCCAGACTGTATGAAAATTAGGAGTATTTCCACAATTTAGATGTATTAATTCTCTATGATCTACATGCTTAAATTGTGCAAATGAATATTAAGAACTACTCCATGAATAATTTCATCTTTCTAGATTAGTTGACCAGAATTTTAAATCAAAGTTAGATACATGAAACACTTTAAAACTTTGTATTCTGAACTTTGTATTAAAACTTACCTTTTCAGGGGCACCTGGGTGGCTCAGTGGGTTAAAGCCTCTGCCTTCGGCTCAGGTCATGATCCCAGGGTCCTGGGATCAAGCCCCACATTGGGCTCTCTGTTCCATGGGGAGCCTGCTTCCTCCTCTCTCTCTCTCTGCCTGTCTCTCTCTGCCTGCTTGTGATCTCTGTCTCTCAAATAAATAATTTAAAAATCTTTAAAAAAACAACTAACTTTAAAAAAAAACTTAACTTTTTAACTAACTAAATTTCAACTAATAAATATTACACACAGAATTAGTGTTACAGTCATCATGTAAGTATAAGATTGTCCCATATTTTAGGTCCTTTCCTGTCTTGTGGTGCTAGATAAGTGGTTTTCCTGGGTGCTACTTACTGTTCTGGCAATAGAACTGAATCAACTTTGTCCACTATACAGTTCTGGTATATGGCCCAGAATGGTGTGTGCGGATGAGGTATTGTATACACAAGGGGTATATTGATTAGAGTGGGCCGAACTGCTGTAACAGGAAGACCTCCGTGTTCAGTGGTTCCAACAAGTTACTAGTTTGTCTTCCTGTCATGGAGCTAGAGTGGGACAGGGTATCAACAGGGGACCAAGCACCACCCAGTCATTCAGGAAACAGATTCCTTACATTTAGTTTTTTCACCATCTTCTAGGGTATTCATTGCGTGTATGGTCAGCACAGGGTCAGTGACACATTTGGGTTTCAGACAATGTAAAGGGCAACTAGAGCATGTAGGATATACACTCACACATTGAGGGAAATAGCCAGGAAATCTCACTCACCACTTTTGCTCATGCTGGAGATGCTACCTGACTGCATGCGAAGCTGGGACATGTCCTAGAGCTGGCAGCCTGTGGCCTGGCCTGGCCATATCACTGTGGAAAGAAAGAGATTAGATTTTGGTGGACCAAACTGCTAGCAGTGTCCCCACAGAGGTCAGGCTTGTCCCCCAGCTGTGTAATGGGATGCTTAAAGAAAAACCACAGTTGACTCCCCGAAAATGAACTCTTTCCTTGGAGATTAGAACAACACCTATCAAGTACACTTGCGAGAAATGGCCTTTCAAGGATGCTGAAGGTGGAGATAGTGTTCAGAGTCTTGGATATTGATATTTTAAAAATATGGTATCATTTTGCTGAACCTGAGTTTGGTTTTAGAATCAAGAGGGACACAGGTGTCTGTAAATGTTTTCTGTTAAGGGTGTAGGTTGTTTACAGTCTCCCTAAATTGTAGTGAAAGTCACTAGTATAAAAGGCTTGTAGCACATCAAGAGCTGAGTTTCTCAGTTTCAGCAAATGCCTGACTGTGGGCTCACATCATTAGCTGCTAAGGGAACCTCTACATTAGATACTCTATCTGCACCTGCTTCTAGGGACCACCTTGCTGCTAATAAGTCCTTTGGAAACTTTGCTTTATTGGGAATTGGGAATTTTATCTTGTTTAAAGTGGAATGTGTATGTGGACTCTTGCCATGGATCTCATATATATATATATGAACATGATACACAATTATATATTATATATATAAGACACACTATATATATTAGATATACAATTAGATATATATTTTGTTATATATATATATTTTTTGTTATAAACCCTACATATTTTATTATTCTAGAAATATTATTCTGAGAAGGAGAACATAAGCGTTAGCCAAAGGGATCAATGAAACAAAACAAAAAAGAACCAAGAAAGCTTGAGTGAGAAAAAAAAAACTGAAAGATCAAGAAATATACACAACTTAGATTCAAATTGAGACTTCCTTTCTTCTCTTACAGTTAGATAGAATTTGAACTGAACCTTCAGGAACCTCTTTGCATTTTTTTTTTTAAGATTTTATGTATTTGACAGAGAGAGAAAGAGAGGGCACAAGCAGGGGGAGCAGCAGGCAGAGGGAGAGAAGAAGCAGGCTCCTCACTTAGCAAGGTGTCTGACACGTGGCTCTATGACATGGGGCTCGATACCAGGACCCTGGCATCTTGATCTGAGCTGAAGGCAGAGGCTCAACCAACTGAGCCCCCAGACCACCCAGGAATCTCTCTGTATTGTTGCAATCTGTTGCAATTCCTTACCCATATAATCTCATAGTATTTTGCTTATTCTAGGACTTCTTGATTCAGTCTGAAGAAGCAAAGCTTTTGATAGCTTCAAAATATTTGAACTCACAGAGATCTGTTATATGTAAGTTCTGTAAAATACTGTGGTACTGGGAAAATTTAACTTAATTGTTCTATCCTGAAATTTGTTTCAGTAGTATAATAACTTTTTCAAAAAAAAGTACAGAAATGGAGCACCTGGGTGGCTCAGTCTTTAAGCGTCTGCCTTGGCTCAGGTCATGATCCCAGGGTGCTGGGCTTGAGTCCTGCATCAGGCTCCCTGCCTCCCTGCTTGTCGGGAAGCCTGCTTCTTCCTCTCCCACTCTCCCTGCTTGTGTTCCTTCTCTAGCTGTGTATCTCTCTGTTAAATAAGTAAATAAAATCTTTTTTTAAAAAAAGGTACAGAAGGAATAGAGGGCTCTCTCTAGAGACACTGAAATCAAGAGCACCACATTTTCTATCAAAGTCCTAAAAATCTAGTCATTTCCAACAACCATTTGTGGTAAACCCTTATTGTTGACAATTCATTGAGGTCTTACTTGTGCAGTAATTAAGCTTCTAAAACAGAAATTTCAAAAAAAAAACCAGTTTAACAGGAAGAGTGAGTAGAGTATCTGGAAACTGCTTGACTTTTGACCATCAAATGTTTTAAATTGAAAAATAGTGTAACAGGCTCACAGTTGTAGGGAGAGAGGCAGGTGCTTGTTTTGCAGAACGTGTCCTGTAAAACTCGGGAATTTGGTGTTCACTTTCCGCACTGCACTCTCGTGGCTTCCTAATGTTAGTCTCCTTCCACTACTCTTAGTTTGATGATAAGGCGTTCCTAAAAATAGGGCTAAATCCTCATTGATCTCACAGCCTGAAGTTTTCCTTGAACCTTGTAGGATCCAGCATGTCCAGCTTACCACTAGTAAGGGCAGGTTAAGCAGCAGTTTCGGGGGAGATGGTCTCTCGTATCTGTAGGGTTATGGAGGAATCCAGCCCAGCCTTGGGTACCGTCTGGGACACAGCACAACTCTCAGGGCTGGCTCACAGATTTGTGGACTGCCATTAAAATGCCAATAGGAAATCCATGAACTATGTCGAAAGGGGGAAAAGAGAGTGAGCGAGACTACTATTGCATTACCTCTTTTGTAAACCAGATTTACACTATGAGAAGATACACCATAAAATATCCCTTTTTTCGGTAGAAATGTTCCAGCCCTCATAGAAAAACTTCTTAACTATCTTTTCATTTTCCAGCTGATAATGCGATTTGAGATACTCACCTAAAATTTAAACTGTGGATCATAATAGTTGTGTCTGGATATCCGTTAACTATTGTTGAATATAACTCTGGTCTTTTAAAGAATAAAACTCCATCAATACTGAAAAAGAATTGCCAGACAGTACCCAGATCCTAATCTGATTTTTATGAGCATATCATAGTTGGCCGAGTTGTTTTACAAGTTGTTTTTCTTTGCCCCAGTGGCCTATAGAGTTTGCGATGTCTCCCGTTAGTGGTAAATCCATTTTGACCTTGTGCAAAGTAAGTGCTAAAGCATAAAATACAATTCTGTATTTCAAAGTCTATACTTTGTTCAACAACACAACAATAAAATATATTGTGAACGATAAACTATATGAAGGTGTCAATCTTTATCTGGCCATTTCTGTTCCAGTCTAGATGGTACAAAATACAATATTCATTATGATTGCAGTGAGTTCCATTACTTCAGAAGGCCTTCAGGAAACCAAGACTGAAGTATGATTTGTACTGTGTCTATGTGTATCACTGTTCCAACTCATTTAAAAGGTTTCTCTACACAACCGTAGTCATCAAACAGGATATTAAAAATTAACAATGTGCTTCATCTTTCTCTTTTTTAGGACTTACCACTAAGATCTAACACACTGAGTCTCTGTCCTCAGCAGAGAAACCCACTTATGTCAACAATTATTTTCATTAAATATATGGATTTATTAAGCTTATCTTATTTAAGGGTAAAATTCTACTGCAGATACTAGCAGGGTATAATTTGGTTTTTGAGAACGCATTTTGTCAGTGCCACTTGTATACATTGATTTTACAGCTATAGAAAACAAGTACAGGGGCGTCTGGGTGGCTTAGTCCTTAAGTGTCTGCCTTCGGCTCAGGTCATGATCCCAGGGTCCTGGGATCAAGCCCCGTGTAGGGCTCCCTGCCTGGCGGGATGCCTGCTTCTCCCTTTCCCACTGCTTGTGGTCCTTCTCTTGCTGTGTCTTTTCTGTCAAATGAATAAATAAAATCTTAAAAAAAAAAACAAGTTACAAAAAATAAATTTTGAGGAAAACAAAGCATCAACATGTCATGTTCCTCTTTAATACTATACTTTGAAATCAAGATTTGGTTAAAATGCAAGTATCTTCCTTTTGGTCATAGCAAAAGGAAGCAGTGTGGGTAGACAAAATAAGTTCTAATTTTTAAAAGAGATTTATTTACTTCTTTGAGAGAGAGTGTGCACAAGGAAGGGCAGAGAGAGAGAATCTTCAAGCAGACTCCACACTGAGCACAGAGCCCTTCGCAAGGGCTGAATCCCGCGACTCATGAGATCATGACCTGAGCCTAAACCAAGAGTCGGACATTGGACTGACTGAGCCATCCAGGCACCCCAATAAGTTCTAACTTTTGAAGAGTGAAGAGATTATTTTTGTTTAGAAAATACATGAGTTGAAAATAGCAAATATTCTCTAAAAGCTAAGTCTATCACAAGATCCTCATAAGGTACTTGCATATATTTTAAACTTTAATAACTAGGGTTGAAGTTATGATGGGGGAAGAAGTGGTGAATTTCATTTGAAGGCGAATGGTGTGTGTGTGTGTGTGTGTTTTCTTATTACCCTATAACTTCATTCTGCTAACCACAGGACATAAATTGTCTTGGTAGTCACCACTCACTTTTCACTAGGTCTACAATATGTTGTTCATGATTATACAATGCTATTATCCTAAGCCAATAAATAAGTTTCAATATGCTGTTTAGAGTTTGTTTCTATAATTCACATTAATAAAGGGCTAAAGAGCACAAAAATATTATGAAATGCTTTACTGTGTAGAATTGCAAATTAAATGTCAGATTTTTTTTTTAAAGATTTTATTTATTTGTCAGAGAGAGAGCGAGTGAGTGAGCACAGGCAGACAGAGTGGCAGGCAGAGGCAGAGGGAGAAGCAGGCTCCCTGCCGAGCAAGGAGCCCGATGTGGGACTCGATCCCAGGATGCCGGGACCATGACCTGAGCCAAACGCAGCCGCTTAACCAACTGAGCCACCCAGGCATCCCAAAATGTCAGATTTTAATATTTAGAGTTGCTAAACATTATTCATCTATTTAGAAGGTGGAACTTGTTTAAACGTTAATAATTAAGTTTGATTTAGGACTCGTTGTTACCCTGTTTTTCAATAACAAAGCAAAACATTTTTTAAAAGAATAAAAATTTTTAGGCTTTGTGTTTTTATCACATTTAATTTGAGAAAGGCAAAATGTGAGATTTATTGTCTATTTCTCAGAAGACCCCTTTGAGGTAGATGGAAGGTAAATACTCCTTTTTTGTAAAGGAGAAATGTAGAGTGATTGAGTTTTCCTATCTCCCTTGGAAGCAGAAGAGGAATTCAGGGCACGATGCTTGTGTCCCTGACGCATTTACCTTGCAAAACAGCACATCTCCAGACTTATCAATCTGCCTACCTTCCACACCAGCTAAGCAGTGGGAAACTCTCCATTGACAGAGGCCAAGAAAATTTACAGCACTGGGTCACAGGAAGAAGTTTCTAGGACAGGGACGCATTCTTTCCCTGTTCTTCACTGATCTGCTTACTCTTTTCTTCACACACATACCATTTGCCTTTGGCAGGGGAGACAAAACTCATTTGGAAAGGGAATTTATAAACATCAGGACTGATATCTGTAGACAGTGACAGAATTTGAGAGTTACCCATTTGCTAATGATTTCTTAGCATGAATTTTCAACTAAGTAGAAAACAGCCTAAGTAGTCTCCTATCTACACAGTCTTGACAACTTCAGCCCACTCAATTATCCTATAATAATATATCATGATATATATCATTTATCATATAATTATATAATATAGTATATAATATAATATTCCCCTTCCCCCACCCTCACTGCCCCAGCATGTAAGAGTGAATGAGCTAAATGGAAGCTATGGTTTCTCCCTACCCTGACCACATAATAACCAGGTAGATGGTCAGGTTCACCTACACTCAGGTCCTGCATCAATCAGGTATATCTGCCTCAGAGAATACAAATTTACAGTTCTTAATCTGGAACTTCTAAGGAAATAATCCAATTAAGAATAACAGAAGGAAAACAAAATGGATAAAGTGCTCATAAAATTTAGATTTCTGATTCACTCAAAGATATACCTTTAAGTACAAAGACCTTTAAAAATAAACACATTCGTGGGGATTCAAGTTTATTCACTGGTCATCTCTCCCAGGGTAGTTACACTGTTCAATGGTCTCGAGAACTAGGTTCTTTCTCACACTATCTTAAAATCCTTTGGGGTTTAATTTTTTGTTCTCCCTCCATGTGTACCATTTTTCTCGCTATTGATGCTGCTTTTATACCTGATTATCATCTCTTTGGCCATCTCTTGTATATATTTCAGAGAAAGCTTGTCAAGTCTCTCCTTGAGCACCTCAAAAACCAGCTTTTCCTCTCACTAAGCAGGGGTTTGTTGCACTTACTAAAACATCTAATGATTTCTCAATTTTCTCTTTCAAAACCAAGATATTGACACTGCTTCCCTCTTAACTCTTACGCATCCCACTCCCCTTCATCTGACTGAGATGCCCTTGCACTAAGTACTTTGGTTTTCTATTCTTGGCTTATTTTCTGGATCTGTTCCTGATGGACTGAGTTATTTAGATTCCTCTTATTTGGGCATTAATAATTGGATTTACAGGTAGTGCCCCCAGAGGGAGACAGTTGCTTGGGAAACAAGCAAAATCTCTCTCTCTCTTTTTTAAGAAATTTATTTCTTTTCAGCGTAACAGAATTCATTGTTTATGCACCACACCCAGTGCTCCATGCAATGCGTGCCCTCCATAATACCCACCACCTGGCTCCCCCAATTTCCCATCTCCTGCCCCTTCAAAACCCTCATATTTTTTTTCAGAGTCCATAGTCTCTCATGGTTCATCTCCCCCTCCAATTTCCCTCAACTCCCTTCTCCTCTCCATCTCCCCATGTCCTCCGTGTTATTTGTTATGCTCCACAAACAAGCTAAATATCTCTTGATGTCACTTGAGGCTTCTTCTGCAAGTTTTTTTTTTTGAAATGGCTTTATAATACATCAAAGGGTAAGATGACAAAAGTTCCATCACTACACATGACCCACTGCATATTATATGGGGTTTCCTAAATATTTAGAATATCACGATGCTGAGAAATGTCCCTCATCCTTTCAAAATGCAATTCATTTTCTGCCTGTTGGTAGCAAAACAGTGTAAGAGACATCTGTTCTTGTGGGGTCCCTCCCCCCGCCCAGTGCATGTTCTTCTTTTTACAGGGACAACATTGTAATTTTGCTTTGGCGCTTTCTCTTCTGACCACCTACAGTGGGGGTGACACTTCAGTCAAGGACTCCAGGGTCTCCTTGTTGCCATCAGGTCTGCAGGGCTTCCTGGAGAAGATGATCAACTCAGTTCTTCAAAGCTGGCCAGCATAGGGTGATAGGATCTCAAGAAAATGATTTCTCTCCCCAGGTTCCATGGGCTCAGAGACCTTGTCAGGATCTTCTTCCTGTATCTAGCCTGCCTTTCTTGTGTGCCCTTTGTTGGTGAGCCACTGCTTTTGAGGCGGTTGCTGCTCTCTACTTGCCTGTCGCGTTGAACTCTTCACAGTGTTCCTTGTAAGCTTGCTCTGGCCCACAATATGACTGCAATTCCCATTTTCTCTCTGCTCTGCAGCTGAAAGTCAATGCTAACTACCAGTGCATCAGCCAGGCTAGCCTATCCTCTAGTCCCTTGCTTTTCCAAGAAAGGTGGTTAGCATAGATCACAGATGAAAGAGGAGGAGCTAGTGAGTTAGGAGTGAATAGGGGCACATTCTGGGTTTCAGAAATGATTTGCCCTATTGGAGGAGTCCGGTATGTTGAGTCATCTTTGTCCTGTTTTAAAACTCTTTCTGGATACATGTTTCTCTTCTGGCATTATGGGCTCTGAAGTAAGAACCACACGGGTCACACAGACCTGGGGAGTATCACTCAGCTAATTCCTTCCTACCCATGGCTATGTTGTTACTACATTATTAATTAAAGGTTGCTTAATCAACAACTCTTCTGCCAACCTTGGTTTCAATGGAATCTGACACTTATTAAATGTACTTCAAAGGAAAAGGTGTTCCTTGCTTAATTGGTCTACCCATAATTCTTTGCACACTATCAAAGATAATCATGTTTCAGTCAACAGCTATGTTTTTTTTTTCTTTTTGGTATTTATAAGTAGAAATTTTTTAATGTAATTGACGTGAAATATTATTAGTTTCAGGTATACAACATAGTGGTACAACAATTCTACCTTATGCTATGCTTACCACAAGTGTAGGTACCATCTGTCACCATGCAAGGCTACTACAAATCCATTCACTATATTCCCTATGCTGTACCTTTAATTCCCATGACTTATTCCATAAGTAAAAGCCTGCATACCCCACTCCCCTTCACCTATTTTTGCCCATCCCTCCCATCCCCTCTTCCTTTGGCAACCATCAGTTTGTTCTCGGTATTTTCAGGTCTGATTCTGCTTTTTATTTGTTTGTTTACTGTTTTGTTTTATAGATTCTACATATAAATGAAATCATATTGTACATATACACAATGGAATATTACTCAGGCATAAAAAAGATGAGGTCTTGCCATTTGCGGCAACATGGATGGATCTAGCAGGTATTCTGCTAAGTGAAATAAAGCAGTCAGAGAAAGACAAACAGCTGTGTCTTTGATATACAATGTTTCTTTAATGTTTTTGAATCCACTTTATGTTTTATTTTTCCTCTGCACTAAAAGGATTCTTCAATGAATCAGTGCATCCACTATTTTGAAAGAACCCTAGTGGTAGTTTTTTGTTGTTGTTGTTGTTGTTTTTATTTTTGTTTTTGTTTTTGTTTTCCCATCTGTCTACTTTCTCCCTTTCTCAGTCCCTTTGTTTCTACTTGTGTTGAGAACACCATCAGCAGTTTTGACCCAGGCTTGGCCATCAAGGTATCAGATTTCTGTTAGCCACAACGATTGGCTCAGGAATAAGCAGATGACAAAAGCCAAGCAAATCAGTGTAAATCTGAGGAATCTAGCTTGAGTTTCTAGGGAAAGCAGCACTGTTTTCTAATTGGTGTTTCTAAGCTGGTTGCTTGTAGCCTGAAGCTTCTGTTCATTATTTTACACATGCCATGTGGTCAACCTGGGAATTAGGCTCACATGCAGAAGGAAGACCCCGAGAGAACAGAAACTTAAGGAAATAATCTGAGGCCACATTTCAGCTAAGCTTGAAGCCATATCACCCCACTATCCCCAGTTTTGTAAGTCAATAATTTATCAAGTTAGTAGACAAGAGAATATCATTAACTTTACTAGAAAGGCAAACTAAGAAATTGAGTAGGTATTGATTGCTCTGCCACAGAAATGTAGTGTTTTCTTTTTGTTTTCAATTTTTAATGTTGATTGTCTACAGTTGTTTTAATTTAATAGGGAAATCATTACACCTTTTATAAATAGTCTTAGTGTTATGTTTTTAAATATGTGAAACAGAAAAATACCACAACTGAGGACTACCACCCTACTCAACATTATATCTGTATCTTTTCTCTCAGGTTATCACCTGTGTGTGAGATCTTCTTGACTTTAACACAGAAAGTCTCTACCCTCTTACGATAAAGAGAAGAAATTTAGAGCCAAAGAATGTTCCAGATCTGTTGAAGGTTCATAAGACCTTGCTCTGTTGTGTTGCTTTAATCCATAATTATATACTCATTACTAATGTAAGCATATAAGCATATGGCATAGGAATCTCCCACCCTACCCTCCATACGTGTCTTGGGTTTCTTTTTTTTTTTTTTTTAAAGATTTTATTTATTTATTTGATAGACAGAGATCACAAGTAGTCAGAGAGGCAGGCAGAGAGAGAGCAAGGGAAGCAGGCTCCCTGCTGAGCAGAGAGCCCAAAGCAGGGCTCGATCCCAGGACCCCAGGACCATGACCTGAGCCGAAGGCAGAGGCTTAACCCACTGAGCCTCCCAGGTGCCCCATGTCTTGGGTTTCTTTACTTGCCATGTGATTTTTGAGGTTGTAAAAGTTGTTTGTTCAAATCTATATCTCCCTTGCCCTCAGTGCCTCAGTATCTAATATTCCAACAAGAGAGGGTCATTCCAGTGGGTTGAAACTCTGTCTTTTGCTGTCTTCTAGGAAACGTGCAAGGATCAGCTATAATACGCAAACTCACTAATCTGCCATCAATATCCTGGCTTGAATTAATATATAAGACGATTTTTCAACCAGTGTAGAGAGAACATGGTTTTGAGGAAGAGGTAAATTAAGTTTTAAAAGTGACAAAGAGCCCATTTATTTTAAGCAGCATGAGTTTTGATGAGTTTAGGACAGAACATCTTGAGAAAGGAAGCTGTGAGGGAATAAGAGAACTGAAGTTGGGTCTAATATATTGAG
The DNA here is from genome assembly GCA_004024625.1 of Mellivora capensis. NCBI lineage: Eukaryota > Metazoa > Chordata > Mammalia > Carnivora > Mustelidae > Mellivora > Mellivora capensis. Next base: position 26,275 of record PISX010024319.1, read on the forward strand.
TTTTACACCTTATCTTAGCCAAAAGGCCGAGAAGTGATAATAATATATTGAGTTTTAAATTCTTTTTTCTCTTCATTGTTCTTATTTTTTTAAATTTTTATTTATTTTTAAATTCTTTTCAGTGTTCCAGCATTCATTGTTTATGCACCACTTGATAGATCTATCACATACCTATTGCAAGACCTTGAGAACATACTTAACATTGGATATCAGTTTCTTAATTTATAAAATGTAAGTAAACCATATGTTCACCAGAGTTATGTTGTGAGATTTAAGTTGGGGCAAACTGCAACTGGCATATGTAAGCACTTAAGAATTATTGAGAACGCACGCAAGCAAAGCGGTCTATCAGAAAAGCAAAGCTTATGGAGCTCCGTAGAGTCCCTATCTCTCCTACTAATGGAGTGACCTTGGATTTGTGCTTTAGTTTTTGACTAATGAGAAATACAATCTTCACTCCAAGGAGTTATTGTGAAGATTAAATTAGGTGCCTCACAGTTAGCTTCTGGCACGGTGTCTACTTCATGGTATGTCACCGGCCAAAACTGAGTCAATGGGTGCGTCTGGGTGGCTCAGTCAGTTAAGTGGCCAACTCTTGATCTGGGCTCAGGTGATGATCTCGGGGTCCTGGGATGGGCCTCTGCATCAGACTCTGTGCTCAGCAGGGAGTCTGTATCAGGATTCTCTCCCTCCCTCTGTGCCTCTCCCATGCTCCCCACCCCCAACAAATAAATAAATCTTAAAAAAAAAAAAAAAAAAGCTGAGTAATTTGAATACTGGAAACCCAAAACACCAATGGCTTTTTTTTTTCTTTTGGTCAAAAATATAAATCTCAAAGAAGTCTTTCAATAACACTATTAGAATGAAATCAGGTAGGAAGTAATCAACTCTTGTGTCTGGTGCCTGGGACCCCGACATGAATCAGTACACACTCAAATCCACAAAACTCCCATTTATTCGGTTACCAAGAAACCTGCCTTACACAAGTTGTAATCCCAGACTTTTCTATTTCTTATGTTTCCACTATTGCTCTGTTTAATCTATTGAAAGGTAAAGTTAATGGTAAGATATAGAGACAGAAATCACTTTTAAGAAAAGAATATGCCTTGATTTCTATTTAGGTAACTCCACATCGACACAGACTTGTAAATTTGTTTGGAATTCCAAGCACATCTTCCCACCAAAGCAATATGAAACATGGTGATTAGGTCTCCAGGTCAGTGGGATGGGAAAAAAAAAATCAATACAAGCCACCAGGTCCCTGAGCTGTAGGATTCATGGCACTCGTCTGAGGGCTGCCTTCTGGGGATCAAGAACTGGGCTGCTCGTGGCTGCTGGAGGCAGGATCCACCAAGGAAAGTACTGAAAGTAGTGAAGTCTGTGCTTGGCCTCTTCACATCGTGCATTCAGCACTCCTCAATGACTGTTTGATCTTTCTGTTCCTAGGACTCACATACTACCTTTTAATAAAACGCTTCATACAATTCTACTGGATTTCCCTCCTCTCTCTGTCCCTCCTTCTTAAAGCCCTCACACTTTAGAATGATTCACCTTTCCCTCATGTGTAACTCAGACTCTTGTTCCCGCTGTGTCACAGTTCCTATCCAGGGAGAAGCAAGACGAATACATGAATTTGTAGTAAAGTGAATTATCTACGGTTTCATCAGCTAAGAGTTCTTTACTTCTTTAGCGGACAATTATTTTTCCGAATTAATGTATAATGTGTTATTTCAGGACATGTAACAAAGTAAAAAAAAAAAAAAAAAGACAAACTGCGGGTCTTTGTGTGCAGGGCTCCTGCCTAAGGTCATTCAGGTTCAAGGTGGGGGGGGACCATAGGAGGTCTATGTCAGAG